>LOJH01020240.1:1735-13637 GCA_001685095.1 Ellobius talpinus
TGTTATATGTAATTTTACTATGTTAAAGTTAAAACCTTCCTTTTTCTTTAAACAAAAAAGGGAAAATGGTATGGGAAGTCCTTCTGTCTATGTGTTGCTTCTATTGGTTAATGAATAGCTGTTTTGGCCACTGGCTTACCAAAAGAGGGCAAGGAGGGAGTTCCAAGCAGATAGAGGAGGACAGAGTAGGCAGAGTCATGGAGAAGCCATGTAACCCCTCCAGAGACAGATGCTGGGAACAGAACTTTACCCGGTAAGTCACAGCCATGTGGCAATACACAGATTAATAGAGATGGGTTAGTTTAGGATATAAGAGCTAGCTGAAAATATGCTTCAGCTATTGGCCAGTGTTGCAATTAATACAGATTTCTGTGTGATAATTTCTGTTTCGAGCAAACAGCCTCTGGGTACTGATATGAAAGAAACAAATCAACAGTATCTTCTGTTCCGAATCGGATACATTGTACCTTTTCTATCTTCTAATGTTTTGTAACCTTGGGTGCTGTTTCTGCATCATACTGGAAACACATATCTCCATCACTAAAAGCTCTTTTCATTAAAAACCTAATTTTTCATCATTGGAAAGGATAAATACCAGTTATTCATGCTTGCAACCCAAAATACATGACAATGTCTTCAAAAAAACCTTTTCTCATTCTTAATTTCTTGAGGTTTTATTTTCATTTTCAACAGGTCTCCCTCCTGCTTCCACCTCCCAAGTGTTGAAACACATGTGCTCCACCATGCCCTTTATGTTGCTCTTTGAATCAAACAGAGGGTTTCCTGCATATTAGACAAGCTTACTATCTACCAAAGGAGCACAAACATTTCCAGCTTCACTCCTTTTTTTTCCCCTTTACCTTTATTCTCCTTTCAAATTCCTATCCTCACCAAGTCCAACTTAAGAAATTTTATTTCATTTACTTTGGTTTTTGAAACAAGGTCTTGCCCTGTAGTCCTGGCTGGCCTCAAACTTACTACATAAACCAGGCTGACCTCAAACTTCCAGCATTTCTTCTGCCTCTGCCTCCCTGATACTGTGGTTACAGGAGTACGGGTACAGCTTCAAAATTGATGTATTTGAAAAACTCCATATTGTTCTTACCAGTTTTAAAGGTTCAAACATATTGCCCCAACCTCAGTATCCTTTCTCACTCTTTTAAACTCCTCCTTTACAACTTAACCATCTTCATAAGAAGTTTCCTCATGTAATCTACAGCTAATAATAAAATGTGTATGTTGTGCTCAATAAACAATCTCATTTGTAAATCAAGACTCAGCAGCCTCTACCACAGCACTAGCTAGGCAACCTTGTACTGTTTCAAGTTGAAACAGATGCCAGTATTTCCCCTCCCATTTTTTCCCTCCTCTGAGTCACAAGAAAGTATCAGTAGTTTCGTCCCAATACTTGTCACAGCATTATACCCTATAATCCTTGAAAAGAACAGCTCTAATATTATCAACTCTGCTCTATGAAGCTCTGGACAACTCTACCACAAAAAGGACAAATAACCCAGGTCAAAACATTGCCCCTCCCAAGTAACCCCACTCTTCAAATTAAAACTAATGTGAGTAGAACTATCGTACCCCACCAATATGCTGGGGGGTGTATAACACAACAATTAAATTCTCAGAATGAGAAGCATAGCCATGAACAGAGCCCGGAAAAAGAACAGTGCTGGACTCTAAGTGAAACCCTTTTACTGAAGGTTCCTCTTTCCTTACCAGCCACTGTTAGCATTAGCTGTCATCTGGAACAGAAGGGACTTTCTATGATCAAATGCTCTTTTAGAGCACAAGGTCAAATGTTTCAACAGTCTTGTAGGTTATTTGGTAGTGGGTGTCACATGTCACAAAATTTACCATTTTAGCCACTTTTAAAAACTGAACTTAGGTTGGGCTTGATATTGCAATTGCAGCCAAAAGGGTGGGTGAAACTAGAGGATCAACAGTGCCCCATTACCTCTAACACTCAACATCTCAAATGAAAAATTCTATGCCCATTAACCATTAACTTTGCATATGTCTGCCACTGACATCTTGGTAATCACTATTCCCTTTTCACTATAAGTCTGTCTGCTCTAAGTACCTAACGTCCTCTTACATCTGACTTACTTTGTTGTTTTGTTTTTGAGCCATAGCCCTGGCTGTCCTGGAACTCACTATGTAGGCCAGGCTTGCCTTAAACTCACAGAGATCTACCTGGCTCTGCCTCTGGAGTGCTGTAATTAAAGGTGTGAACTACCACAGTGGCTATTTTTATGTGTTTGAGGCCCATCTATGTTATAGTACTTAGCAGAATTTCATTCTTTTTCAAGGATGAATAATCCATGGCATGAAAACATTTTATTTATTAATCATTCATCCATCAATAGTTATTTATACTTTTTGGCTACTGTAAATAATGCTCCTAAGAACACTGGCATACAACCATCTGTGAGTCCCTACTTCAAACTCTTTGAATAGGTCTCACCTGGCATGCACAAGATGCTGGGGGAGTCAGAGTTCTAGCACAATTTTTTTGTTTTTTCAAGACAGAGTTTCTCTGTAGCTTCGGAGTCTGTCCTGGAACTTGCTTTGTAGACCAGGTTGGCCTCGAACTCACAGAGATGTGAGTTCACCTGCCTCTGCCTCCCGAGTGCTGGGATTAAAGGCATGTGCCATCACCGCCTGGCTCTAGCACAATTTTTTAAAATTGCTTTTAAATATCTTGGGTATAACTTAGAAGCAGATTTACTAGATCATATTCTTCTTGTTGCCCTTTAAAAATAAAAGCAAGTTTTGTAGCCAGGCTAGACTCAAACTCCCTATTTAGCCAGGGATGTCCTTGAACTTCTGATCCCTTTGCCTCTTCCTTTTGAGCACTAGGATTACAGGTGCATCACCACACTCAGTTTATGAGGTGCTGAAGATTAAACGAGGGCTTCCTATGTGCTAGAGGAGCAATTGTACCCATGTTTTTTTGTTTGTTTGTTTTGCTGTATTTTTCAAGCAGATTATCGCTGTAGCCCAGGTTAGCGCCGAACTTACTATGTAGCCCAGCCTGACCCTGAATACACAGCAATCCTCCTGTTGCAGCCTCATGGGTCTGGAGTTACAGTCATGAGCAGTAACACCAGGCTCACATACTCAATTTTAGAAAAACTCCTATGTTGTGTCTGAAAGAGGCCAACTATCTGAAGTCCCAGCAACATCACAGAGCTCCAAATGCTCCACACCTTCAACACTTGCTTTTGTCTCTGTTTTGTTTCTATGGGGTACTGTAAGAAATCATTTATTCTCGCACATACCCCCACGTGAGCCTCACACAAGCTAAGCACCYTACATCCCCAGCCCTCCTTTTGTTCCTTTTGAACAAGTTCTCACTAACTTGCTCAGGATGGTCTTGCTCTGTAGACTAGACAGGCCTTGAACCTGAAATCCTCCTGCCGCAGCCCACGTAGCCTGTGCCACCATGGTCTAATAGAGAATAGCCATTCATAATGACTGTAAAATAACTTCTCACAGTAGCTTTGACTTGTATTTCTTTAAATATTAGTGACGGTGAACATATTTTCATGTGCTTGTAAGCCATTTGTACATTTTGGGGGGGAGGGAGTCAAGTTTACATAGTTTCAATCTATCCTAAAAGCACATGCTTCAATGAGAAAAATCCCTTAGGCATTCTGGCATTCCTGCAGCATGCGCCTGAGTATCATCGCTGCATAGCTCTCACATGCTTTATATGACAAAGGTTTGGCTCATTTCTCTAAAAAGCAGCACTATGTAAAATGGAGTCGGTTGAGTTTCATCAACTCTTCTGTTGTTTTCCTTTTGTATGGGAAGCCAGTATCTTACTTTGTAGTACAGGTTAGCCTAGAACATGCTACATAAACCAAGCCTGCTTCAATTTGCAGTAATTCTCTTGCCTCTGTCCTGAGTGATGGCATTACAGAATTGTGCCAACAAGTTCAGCTTATCCCTGGTCAGCCTGGAATTATTCATGTAGATCAGGATGGCCTCAAACTTACTTAAATCTCTGCCTTTTGAGTACAGGGATTACAGGCATACACCACCACATCCAGTTAAATTAGCTGATTCTTAGGGGGTAATAATTTATATTTACTCTGTGTGTGTTCATGAGCACACTAAAGTGTCACAGCATACATGCAGAGGTCAGAGAAAGACTTGGAGATCTGCTCTCTCCTACCAAGTGGGTCCCAGGGATCAAACTCGGTTTACTAGGTTTGGTTCAAGTACCCTGCTGAGCCCTCTTGCTGGCCCAATCAACAAGTCTTTATTCAGGTTAGTGGAATCAATTTACTCTTCCAAAGAATAGGTAATGCATTCAGTTGATAAAGACTACACCTCTCAGAGGCAAGTCTTTATCAATTTAAGTTCTTACATGAGGGCTGGGATTACATTATATTCAGTGAAGATACTGTCCTTAGAGGGAGAAAAAAATATGTATGGGGAGAGGATTAAGGACCAAGCGATAGCACATGCAGTAGGAACAACCCATTATTCTTAACTGTGTACTTTGCTGGACAGTGGTGATACATGCCTTTAACCCCAGCACTTGGGAAACAGAGGCAGGTGGATCTCTGTGAGTTCGAGGCCAGCCTAGTCTACAAAATGAGCTCCAGGACAGCTAGGACTGTTACACAGAAAAACCCTGTCTCAAAAAAATAAAAATAAAATAAAAAGAATGTGTGCTTTGCCTGGCAATGGGATCACAAGCTTTTAATCCCAATACTTAGGAGGCAGAAGCAGGCAGATCTCTGAGTTCCAAGCCATCATGATCTACAGAGTGAGTTCCAGGACAGTCAGGAATACACAGAGAAACTCTGTCTACAGAGAGACCCTATGTTGAAAACCAAACCAAATCAAACAAAAAACAACAACAAAACAAAGCAAAGGACTGTGTGCCTTTAAGAACAAGTTCATGCAACTATATTATCATAGAGTAATACTTTCCAGAGCTCATACTGCCAAAATTATGGTCAAATCAACTTCTGAAATTTGTACGTCCAGAACCAATAACTTTCTTAATTTCCAAACAATCACTGAATTTCTAAGACCAGTTTTGCTCTAAAATGTTTGATGCACAAGCAGAAAGACCTTCGTGCACATTCCCAGTGTCCAAGTAAAAAGTCAGCATGGCACAGGGGAAAACTAAGACAGGAGGATCTTTTGGGTTTGCTGGCCAGTCATTCTGACCAACTGGCAAGATGGGTTCAGTCAGAGAACCCATCTCAAAAAGTGCAGCGAGAACAACAGAAGCTGGCACCTGACCTCATCCTCTGGCCTCCATCTTCACCACATGACCACACATACACACATTACTCAATTATCCAAACAGCTAATATTTATTAACTAAAATATGATCCCAATTTATTTTTTAATAGAAAGCAAATAAAGATCGTTCCATATAAAGAGGATCCCACTGTACTACCTCATTTCCCTTCCCCTGTGTTCATTTATTCATCGACCACCTCTCTTAGGTGCTTAGCACTTACAGGCAAAAAAGCATAGATCCCTGCCTCTGTGTAACTTATTTTTCAAATGATCTTAAGATTCACTTTTTTGGTATTGTTTGTGAATGGTCTTACTATCTGAACCTGTGATTCTCCTGCCTCAGCCACTCGTTTTGAAATTAGAGGCATAAGCCACCACACCCAGCTGTGACTTTAGATTCACTTTGGTCAAATGTGAAACATACCAGTAATTTATTTTTGCAACAATATTCAATAAATCTAATCATAAAAACTCACATAATTTCTAATACGAATGTGAAAGAGCTAAAGTCTACAGAAATGCAAGCCCAGTAGCCCTGAGCACTCTAACAACCACTAATCTATAAAGAGTCTTCCTTCAGAGTCAGCCAGTATGAAGCTAAAATGACCCGGCCTGAAATATAAGGGGCTGCATTACTTGTCTCCTGGTCCTCCAGAACACTTGTAAAGTGACTACTTCTTCTTAATTGCAAGTGTTGAGGCTCGATGTGTATCTCAGTAGTAGAATGCCCATCCAGAAGAGGAGATGGGACTCTGGCCCACTGATAATACTTAATATTTTAAATGTCCTAAAAGTGGCAAACAAAGTATCTCTAGCTATCTGTATATCATTTGGCTACATTTCTGTTGTTTAGACATATACTGTCAATAGAGTAGCCAGTAGCGACATCTGACAACCAGACAATTGAAATATGCCTAATACATATTGAGATGAGTGGCCCATACAGCTCCCACACTAGAGGAAAACAATGTAAAATACCTGTTTGAAGCAGGCTGCATAAAAGTACATCTTTGATGAGGTAAAGAATACTATTAAATTTTTCCTTTGTGACTACCAAAGTTTAATTACACGGGTAGCTTACAATTCTTTCAGACAGCACTCTTTTAAGACAGTAGAAAAATTCAAATTTCTGCACAGAGCTAATGTATGAATGTGTTTGAGCTAGACTCAGAACTGTCAGAATTGTGTTGATTTTCTCAGGCTACTTTATTCAACATCTCATACCAAAACATCAAATGTTTTCATATCAAAATGTGTAAATGTCAGAGGTTACAGTCAAATTACTTAGCAGAGCACCAGCAAATATTTAAGTGGCCACTCTGTACAGGACACACTCAATCCATAAAGCAACATATCTGTCACACACCAGTAGCACAAAGGCCATAAATTCTGCACAAATCTGCACGTACTCCTACAAAGTACCTGGCACCATTGCTAAGTGCTTTGCTCTCAACGACCTATAAAACCCTCACAAGCACCACACACAGTAGATACTGTTACACTGTTTAATACTATTTTAAGACATTGTAGCCAAAGTTGCAGTTAGTAACTTGTGGACTCAGGATTCCAACAGAACAGACTACAAGAGAAACAACCCATTTTCCCAAGTGGAAGGACAACAAATAAGATTATGTATTGGAATCTAGACTGGAGATGTGTCTGCCTACCAAGCATGAGACTAGCTTCAATCCCCAGTACCTGGGAACAGGCAGCTTGGGAGCTGAGTGGTCAACTTTCACTAAAAAACTTTGCTTCCTACTTCCCACCTCACCCTTCTGGGTGGCAGGTTTTAAAAAAACTGACCATATGCTGGGCTGTGGTGGGAGACACCTTTAATCCCAGCAATCCTTTAATCCCAGAACTCCGGACGCAGAGGCAGGCAGATCTCTGTTGAGTTGGAGGCCAGCCTGGTCTACAGAGCAAGTTCCAGGACAGGCTCCAAAACTACAGAGAAACCATGCCTCACAAAAACAAAAACCTGACCATACATTAAACTCCCTTTCAGAAAGGCTGTCTCCCCTCTGATCCAATTTATACTTGTCTTTCAGGCTTCATCTGAAACTGTCCATGCAAAGCTACTCAGATTCCCCACAATTTAGACTAGACCCTTTCCTCCCTCTGCTCACTATAGTGCTTTGCACACTACTGTGACTGTCATCAGGGTGGTCAAGGGGTCTATTGTATCCATCACTTATTCCCAACACCTTTAACAGTGCCTAGCATTAGGTGCTCAATAAATATTTGCTGATCTAACCACCTGACTCACCCAGCTACACCTCAAAGCAAACTCGGTTCTGTAAGTGCTAACCCACAAAGCAGAGGGCAAGTTTAAGCTTCATGAAATTTTGACAATCCCTCCCACCAGTAAGGTAAAGCAACTTATTTTAAATAAATACTTGTTCACTCTAATATCAGTAAAACTTGTTTTATATGAATGAGTTTAAGTTATTGATAAATACCTGTCCTAAGGAAATCCAAGTCGATTTCAGTAATCCTATATATAAATTGGTTGGAATCAATTTGAGTTTCACAGTTCTTAAGAGCTGAAAACTGCTGCTTCTTTAATCTCATCATGAAATCAGTTACATTTATCACAAGGTTTTCTGCACTGCCCTAATTCTGAAGCTGAGGTACAAAAACGATAGACACAGGATACTTTAAAAAATGGGGGGGGCGGAGGTGGGGGAGATGTTTCTGTTTCATGTACAGTTATTTTGACAAAATTAGTATTGGTGCCATAGTCAAAACGACTTTCTTGGAACCTTCCCTTTTCCAAAACAGGAAATTCATTTAAAAGGTCAACCCCCGCGCCCCAGCTTTTACTTCCATACCAACTAATTCCGAAATATGAGGTAAAAGTACATTAGAAGTCCTTAGGGCCAAGACAGGCGAAACATTTTCCTGTAAATTCTAGCGTCAAGTAAAACACGAGAACTTGACTTGACTCCATCGGGTTGAAGACAGAAGAAACCGACCATCTCCCTCCGACTACTGCTTCTGTTGAGGTCCTGAAAAACCACTGTGAGCCAATCATGCCAGATTCCCACCCCAAGCACGAAGAGCCTCCGATTGTTTGACACATCAATGGTTTAGTCAAGACAGCCAACTCACTCCCCCCTCACCGCCCCCCTCATTTTCCTTAATGATTCTGCAACTCTCAAGTTTACTCCAAGTTACAGCCAGATGGAATATACTCTGTGACACCAAATATAAACTCGGGCATTTACCACGTAGTCAGCAATGCTTCAATCTCAACCACTAAAATATGCCTATTACAAATATCACATCAAGCAACTTCAGCCGATTATGGAAAGGCCAGTCAAGTCACTTAAAGAAACAGGATTCTGGAACACTGCTAAATGCTGCTGCATATTCTGTGCCAGCAGGCAACGAACAGAGAAGGAGACTTGAAAGCAAAGACCGGATGGAAAGCATGGGAAGACCCCGCCCCAGCAAGCACTATTCCGATTCCAACAGTAACTTAGGTCTGTCGTCTGGAATCGGAATCACTGGAACAAAGGCGTAAATTCCGGGAAACAAGACGTCTGGCATAAAAGAAAACGGCTCGCGGCTACAGAGCCCCCACACCATCCTCCTACAGGTCTTACCTATGGTGGAAATAAAGGTGGTATTGAAGGCATCATCCGAAAAACGAAAAAGGACGCAGGTCTTGCCCACTCCCGAGTCCCCGATCAGGAGCAGCTTGAAAAGCAGGTCGTACGTCTTCTTCGCCATTGGGAGGAGCGGCTCGGGCGCTCGCCGCCGGTAGTCCCAAGGGATCGGTGCTGCTCACTACGGCCAACTCCTCACCCGGGCGTTCTGAGGCCGCAGCAGCGGGGAAGCGTATGGCAGGGAGAAAGCAGCTCTCAAGACGGAGAGGGAGACCTTCCGAACGGCCTCGTCGAGGAAGCCCCGACGGTGGCGGCGCCCGTGCCTCCGAGGGGCGGCGCCCGCGGCTCCGCAGCCTCTCCCAGCCGCTCCGCCCGGTTCCGGGGAGTCAGTAGGGACAAAATGGCCTCCCCTCCCCCCTCAGCGCGGCTCGGCCGGGACGCTCCCACGGGCGAGCGAGCGAGCTCTACGTCGAGGGAGCGCGGCGGGCTTGGACACGGCCTCCGCCCGGAACACAAACTCCGCGCTAGGACCCCGGCGAGGGCGGCGAAGGAGGTCTCGCGAGCCGACGAGCCCTGCTACATAACCCCAGGAAACCGAACCGCCCCGGCCAGAGACACCTTTTTCCCCGTGCCCTCTCACGCCGGCGTGCGCGCTGCCTGAGACGCACGCAAGGACGTACACCCGCCCTTCTCTCGCGCCCTCGCCCCAGCGGCCCGCTTCTGCGCACGCGCGCGGGAGGGCATGTAGGGCACGCGGAGGTGGGACCAGAGAGGGCGAGGCCGCGGGCGCGCTCCCTTCGGCCTTCGGATTGGATGCGCGGCGTGACGAACCCGCCTCTCGGGAGGCGCGGCCGGGGGACTGCGCAGGCGCACTACGTCCGTGTAGCCCTTGCCTTTCCGCCCCCTCTTTGCCTTTTCCAGGGCGCCCTGCTGATTGCTGGGATCCTCTGCTCCTCCTCAGTCTCCTGTTGTGGAGCTAAGGATGTTGGCTCAGCGACATGCGTGGGTAGCCACGCGTCCCTGTGTATGTTGTAGTTCGTAGATGTGAGAGAATGGAGTGCACTGGGCCGTTCAAGAACCTCCTTACTAAAACCAGACGTCTCCAGAAGGGCCCTTGCTTGTGAGCCCGTCATGGCATCGCGGTCTCCTCAAGGAGCTAGAGTTCGAAGGAGCCGGAATTACAAATTGAAAAATCGCAGCGCTCCTGGGATCGGAATGATGTCATCGGCCTGAGGAACCCCGGGTTCGGGGAGAACCTCCCTGCGAATGGAAGCTTCGCTGCTCCAGGCCTAAACAGTCTTGGAATCCCCTCTAGCTGGAGCACTCTAGACAAGAGAAGGCGGGGCCCGGTCACTGTTGCCAAAGTTGTCCCACTAAGTCGAAAATGCAAAAGCCTGCCCCATCCCAACCGATCTCTTCTTTGCTTTTCACTTGTTTGTAGGTTGGTTATTTTGTTGCAAAGTCCGGCTGTGCACCGTACCGCCATACTGGCCTCCAATTCATGATTCTCCAGTCTCAGCCTCCAGAGTGCTTCTCTGCGGGGCTTGCACCGCTAAAACCTGTGCCATGTCTTTTCATCTGCCTTACCCTTTCTTCCCTCTCTCCCTATCTGTCTTATTTACACTTCCCTTTTCCCGTCTTCCTTTCTGTAGTTGAAATAGCCATGTTTCTAACCTACCTTTCTTAGTAGGTTCCATCACTCCAGCACATATAGGATGTGGTTGATGGTAGAATGGTTGAACCTGGTGAGCTGGTTCAACTTGGGACATCTAGAAACAAATAGATTTTTTTTTCTAAGAGAAGTAAAAGCTACATTTTAACGCACATCTCACCATCACCAAAATGTGCATTTCATGTGTAACCTAAATAAGCTTTTGACCATGTTCTTTTGTGACCATCTCAGTTCTGATCGTGTTCTTGAAAAATTTGCCTTCCTTCTAACACCCCTAAAGCTATGACGGACGATGTTTGCATTCCCTAAACCATCTCCCTCTAGTTGATGCGCTGATTGCTTAGTTTTATCATTAAACTATATCCTTGGAATCATTCTTCGTCCAGTTGGGAATGTCTTAACGATAGCATAAATCAACAGTTCTACGTAAATTGCAGGTGAGCACCGGCTTTTTGGGTTTGTCATTCAGACATAATCCTGAGCACCCCAGGAAAACCTTCAAGGAGTTGGTGATGTCGCTCACTTTGTAGAGTGACTGTTTAGCATAAATAAAGCTCAAAGTTCAACATTCACCCGCTTCCCCCTCGCAGATACTGAGTTTGCGGGTAGCTTCCACACCTGCTTGAATGTTATGGGTTTGTTTTTATGGTAGCTGAATTTAGAAAGCAATGCATCACATAAATTTGGGAAGTAATAGACTGCTAAAAATAATTTTTTGAAAGTTCTGTCCCAGTTGTTTCCAAAATCCATAGTCTGAAATTTTGTAAATTATTTGGTTACGTTTATTAACAGTTGTTTTTATTCTTAAATCAGGATCGTGGGATCTAGAGCTTTCCCATCTTGGAAATCATGACTGCGTTTGGATGTGGTACAAATGTCTGTGATCTTAATGCTTGGGAGGCTGAGGCACAAGGATCAGACTCTGGCAATTATTGAGCTGTAGACACATGGTCTCACTCACCCCATCCCACCCCATCTTCACAAAACTGAAAAAGGAATTGACTCTTTAGCTGTTGGGAACTGAACCCTTGGGCAGGAGGGTCACCAACCTCTCTACCTGACTTCTTGCTCTTTGGTCTACACTCCACTCCTGGGTCACGCTGTTCTTCATAAGAACGGTATCTTTACTTGAAAGGTGGGGTTGTCTTGCTGTATGTATCATCACCTAACTGTAAAACCTGCTTCTTCCAGTCTCTAGGACTTTGCCTGTTTACTACTACCCATTTCCTGTGCTCACACCCACAATCTTCTGCAGGGACTTCCTGGAGGAAGGTTTTCTTTAGACTGACCTGATTGCCAAGAGGCCACCACAGTTCTCACCAAGCCTGCCTCCCATTGGCTG
>LOJH01020241.1:7209-20837 GCA_001685095.1 Ellobius talpinus
AAAAAGCAGCCAAGACTGAATAATGTCCTGTTTGAGTCTAACCCAGGACATACAGTCTAGCTCAGCCTCACTGTGAGACCTCTTGAGGTAGGCTCACACAGCAAATAGTTTAGTGAACAGACTGTACTTGGCTTAGGGGAAGCACAGCACAGCCCACTCTTCTAATTCATTTGGAAGTCTGGGTACTTTGCCTGAAAATTACTAGACACACACACACACACACACTCATGAGAGATGAGAACCAGGGCAAACTTAATTATTTTGACTCTATGCCAAATTCTGCTTCCAGGCATTGCTAATATAACTTACTTCTTCTCCTACCATTCATATAAGTACCACAGGGATTATATTGTCCTCTTTGTATTTACCTATGTGGCCCAGTTTAATAACCTAGTTTTATTAGCTCTTACGAGTCAGGTGTTGCAGGGTGTGGTGGTACATGCCTGTAATCTTAGCGCTCAGGAGGTGGAGGCAGGAGAGTCGGTTTAGACACATATTCCTTTCAAGGGTAGCCTAGTCTATGAGAACCCATCTCAAAAAACAAACGCCAGAATTTATATACCCAAGGACCTGGCTAACTGCATGTGTGTGCAGCACAGTTCTTTAGTTTCAGGTCCTATGCTCACTACAAAAGGGTGGCTGTATCCTTTTTGGTTTTTCAAGACAGGGTTTCTCTGTGTAACAGCCCTAACTGTCCTGGAACCATTTGTAGACCAAGTTGGCCTTGAACTTTCTGCCCCCCCATGCAAGTGCCGCCACCACCCCCAGCCTTTTTTTAATGATTAATTTATTTTTATTTTATGTATAATGGTGTTTTTTTCTGCATGTATGTCTGTGTGAGGGTGTTGGGAACCCTGGAACGGGAGTTACAGACCATTGTGAGCTGCCGTGTAGGTGCTGGGAATTGAACCTGGGTCCTGTGGAAGAACAGCCAGTGCTATTAAATTGCTGAGCCATCTATTTCTCAAGCCCTGAAATGATCTTCGAAGATGTAACTGGTGAAAAGCAGAACTTAGACCAAATCCTGCTAGGCTGTGGGAGTACCTGGGCCATAGAGCGCATGTTAGCGCGCAGGAAGTCCTGACTTCAATCTCCAGCATAACAGACAGACCAACCCTTCTGATTGGTCCTAATTACATATAAAATGTTTTCATATTGCCTAGGAGTATGGGACCACTCTGGTCAACAGAGAGAGATGCCCAACCCATCACAAAAAATGGCTTAAAATTGTATTAGAATTCTTTTCTCACTAAGTATGGATAGGTAATGTCTTCCTTTCATTGGCCTTGCTTCATATCCCATTTTGTTATTCAGAAGGGAAAACAGGCTGATGGTAATCATCGGGCTCCAAGACAAAGAACAAGGGCCCCAATCAGCATCTCCTGCAGCCTCTACTACTATGAGAAAGCCTTGAAAAGGCCTCTGTATGAACTATGAATCCATTATTAATAGAAACAATTTAACTCATCTTACTAAAAAAATAACAGCAGCACACAAGAGGATCCCAAGAAAAACCCTGATTGCAGGTTCTGGCTGAACAGAAACTCCAGGCACAAAGACACACAAATCCTATTCATAACCAGCAACCAACGTCACAGTTGGCTCTGGGACAGGCACCAAAGCTACAGAGAAACCTTATCTCGAAAGAACCAAACAACAACAACAACAACAACAAAAAACCGTTGGCTCATTTGCTCTTTCTGCACCCGACCAACTAGCACTACTCACAGGTCTGTCCCTTGTCACAGATGTCTGCTTCCAGCTCTGGAAACAGAGTGTCTTTGGACTACTCAAAACGTTGTCTACTTAGACAATTACACAGAAGCCAAACACTCTGTAATACTTCAAACTATCACAAAGGCATTTTATAGAAACTGCTGTCATAAGCGAGCGGCACATAAATGCCACCTCCCTTCTCGCCATCACTTCACTTCAATGACAGGCTGTAAGAGGGACCTTCCTATGTACTTACTGCTGGAAGGCGGCCATTGTGTTCTCCAGGTTTTCTCCAGCACCTGTGGAAACAAGGAGTTTAAATTTCATTTACTTGCCACGTTGAACATTTTATTTCTCTAGAAACTGCAATGAGCCTTTTTCTTAATGTGTGTGTGTGAGTGTGTGTGCGTGTATGAGAGTGTGTGTGTGATGGGCGAGATGGATGGAATCCTATTTTTCAGGTTGTTTTTTTTTTCCCGAGGCAGGGTTTCCTCTACGAGACCTTGGCTGTCCCTTTATAGACCAGGCTGGCTTCAAACTTGGATCTGCCTGCCTCTGCCTCCTGAGAGCTGGGATTAAACGTGTGTGCCACCACCGCCCGGCAGAGCCCCTTTTAATGACTGGAGACACAGCTCAGCTAGTAGAGCACCTAATGTCTACAAAGCCCTAGATTCAATTTCCTGTACTTTGTAGTACTACAGACCAAGCATGGTAGCCCATGTCTAAAATGCCAGCACTTGGAGGTAAAAAACAGAAAGACCAGGAGCTGGAGGTCAGCCTGGGCTACGTCAGACAGTCTTAAAAAAACAAAAAGCCCTCTTTAAAGACCTGCTGCTTAATCCAGTTGTGCTTTCAGCCCACAATTCTTTCATCTGAGCTTCTTTTATGCCCATGATAACCATACTCACAAAACTTCAAAAGTTTCCCTCTTAAGATCTTTGATGTCTATTTTTTTTGTTTTTTGTTTGTTTGTTTTTGTTTTTTGAGACAGGGTTTCACTGTAGCTTTGGAGCCTGTCCTGGAACTCACTCTGTAGACCAGGTTGGCCTTGAACTCACAGAGACCCGCCCATACCTGCCTCTGTCCGGCCCAATACTAACTTTTGCAAACTAAGTACATCATGGTGAAGAATACAATGACTACCAATGCATTTTGTACCATGGTTCTGATTCACGTTAAGGCAACAGCAAGTTTATCCACTGATGCTTTCTGAGTAGAGAGAGAGATACTAGGCACTGAAACTCAATTTCCAAGGCCTCAAATCTGCAAGCTTACAGCACCACTGAGCTACACGCCCAGACATACTTATCCACGCTTTGTAGTACTGGTGAAGACATCAGCAAAGTAAATGAGGTGAACTGTCTTAGGGACATAGCCTTGACCTTGCAGACTGATGTAAGGGTATAAAGAACCCATAGAAGCCAGAGACCACGCTCTGAAGATGCCAGAAGAGTGTGTCAAGATGACTTCTGGGGACACAGGGTGATGAACAAGAGCCTTTTTGACAGGATCTCTATGTAGCCCAGGCTGGCCTCAATCTCTCCATTTGCCTGTCTCCTTGGTGATGGAATTAAAGACATAATGCTACCACTGTTCAGCTAACAGAAACTTGTGAAGTTCTGGAAATGTTCTATTAAATTTTTTTTATTACACTTAGGGCCAGGAATGGTGGTACACTCCTATAATCCCAGCACTCAGGAGGCTGAAACAGTGTTTCTGGTCAGTCGGGTCTTATAGTGAGTTCCTGGACAGCCAGTACTACAGAGACACCCTGTCTCAAAACCAAAACAAAACAACAAAAAAGCAAACAACAATAAAACCAATAAATAAGTAAATAACTTTTTTTTTTTATGAGACAGGGTATCTCTGCATAGCCCTGGCTGTCCTAGAACTCTCCCTGCACACCAGACTGGCCTCAAACTCACAGAGATCCACCTGCTCTCCTGAGTGCTGGGATTAAAGGTGTGTGCCACCACTGCCTGACTCATTTAACCATTTTTAGACAGGGTCTCTCTACACAGTCCTGGCTGTCCTTGAACTTGCTGTGTAGATTAGGTTGGCTGTGAAATTCACAGAAATCTGCTTGCCTCTGGCCCCCAAGTGCCAGGATCAAAGATGTTTGCCACCATACCTGGCTATAATTTGCTTTTTAAAAAATGTAAAACTAGCAGGTAATCCGGGCAGTGGCAGCACACTCCTTTAGTCCCAGCACTTGGGAAACAGGGGCAGGTGGATCTCTGAGTTTGAGGCCAGCCTGGTCTACAAAGTAAGTTCCAGTGGGTAATTTCCTTAATGGACTTATGCCATTTAAAAATGTGTCTGAATGATAGACTTCTTTATATAACTACTCCTTGATTTATCACATCTATATTCTGAGATATTTAATGTTTCCATTTTTGGTTATTTTAGATAATAGAGTACTGAAGATTTAATTTTTTAAAAGATAGTGAGATAGTGTCTCATCTATCCCAAAGTGTAACCAAGAATGATCTTTTCTTTTTCTCTTTCTTTTTTGAGACTGGGTTTCTTTGTGTAACAGTCCTGGCTGTCCTGGAATTTACTCTGTAGACCAGTGTGGCCTCAAACTCACAAAGACCCACCTGCCTCTGCCTCCTGAGTGTTGGAATTAATTATTTGCGCTACCACCGTTTGGCTTTTTTTTTTAAGATAGGATTTTATTATCTATTCCTGGTTGCCCTCCAAATCACAGAGATCTTCCTGCCCCTGCCTCTTGTGTTAAGATTAAAACCATATTAATGGATTAAATCACTTAGCTATCACTAATACTGAATAAGTGGTCAAGAGGCCTGGAGATATATGTCACAGTAGAAAGCTTGTCTAGTGTGCAGGAGGTCCTGGGTAGACAGGACACTCAGCATTTTCTGTATTTCATTAAGAGCCTAACAACTATCCCTCTCCTGTGAGGTAATTAAACTTCCCTAGGAATTTTAATGGCACTTCAGGGCATGGTAGTTTGCGTCTGTAATCTCCGCTGTATATAGCCATGGAGAATTGTGAGTTTGATGCTAGCCCAGATGACTACATAGCAAGATCCCACCTCCAAAACAAAATACCACCATCCCAAACAAGACATTAGCTCTTGAGCCACATAAATGGTACTTCTGAGCCTGTCTTTTTACCATGAGTTACGCCATTGACCTTATAGTGCCATGCTACCACCCAGATAGCCTCTTCCTTTTCAGTTTTACAGGCAAACAATTTACATATTCTTCTCTTTGCTGTAAAACTAGGAAGTAAATTCCTCAGGGCCTATTCCTGCAGATTACTGAGACTCACCTGGTGAAGCCTGCAGAGTTCCCGAGGGACTAATTAAGAAACACAGTGTTCCTCTCCAAGGAATTATTTAGTGGTAGGTCCTCCCTCGTGAACTTGCTTGAATTCACTTTCTTTCAAATAATCATCATGTGACTCACAGAAACAGCCTAATTAATTTTTTGTTTCTCCTAAGAAGTAACTACAGTTTCCGGATCTACAGTTAAACAATTCTATACACAAAATACTTTCCCTCCCTCTGTGGTTTTGAGGCAGGGTCTTGTGCACTGCAGGTTAGCGCTGAACTCACTATGCAGCTGAGGGTGACTTTGAACTTCTGATCCTTCTGTTTCCACATTTCAGCATATGCCACCATTGCTGGCTTACATGGGTCTGGGGATGGAATGTGGGTCTTCGTGGATGTTAGGCAAGTGCCAATTCCCCAGCTCCTCAAAACTGTCCTTACACATTACTTACTTTGTGTGAGTGTGCTGGGAGTACACACACCACAGTGTGCACATGCAGGCCACAGACACCTAGTTTGTGGTAACGACCATTGGCACCCAAGGGGTTGTGTCAGCTGACACTTCTAGGTCACAGTCCATCACTGAAGGAGAGCAGGGCAGGAACTCAAGCAGAAGCCATGGTGGAACACTACTTACTGACTTGTCCCTCATAGCTTGCTTAGCCTGTTATCTTAAACCATCTAGGACTGCTTGCCCAGGGATGGCCCCACCCACAATTGACTGGGCCCTCCCATATTAATCATTAGTCAAGAAAACACCCTACAGACCTGCCTACAGGCTAATCTGATAGAGGCATTTTCTCAGTTAAGATTCCCTCTTCTAAGACGCACCTAGGTTTGTGTTGAGGTGACAAAAACCACCAACATATCTACCATGCGAGTCCCACCCATCAAATGCAGGTCGCTTGGCTTGGCAGCTGACATCTTTACCTACTGAGCCATCAACCAGTCCTACTATAGGTTTACTGAGATGGAATCTAACATAGCACAAGGTGGCTTCCAACTCACCACACATTTAGGGATGACCTTGAACTGGTCCCGTCCCCCCCAGGTGTGTTTATGTTTTAGCCAGGCTGATTTCAAATTTACAACTTTCCTACCTTTCCAGTGCTAGGACTAACCTATTCATTCTATTTTATAGTTCCATTGTATACTTTTTTATGTGTATGTATGGATGTTTATGTTTGGAGGAAAACTTTAGGTGTCATTTCTAGGGCTAACACTTTTTCTTGGAGACAGAATATCTTATAAGCCTTGAACTTATCTGTTGTGGGATATTTGCATACCGTGTGAAGATGTATTGCTGTGATTTGTGTAATCAAGAGCTAAATGGCCAACAGCTAGGAAGGAGAGGACAGACAGGGTTTCTGGGAAGAGAGAGGAAGAGGAGGGAAAGTGTAGGTGCCTGGATTTTTGCCAACAGACTTGGAGCAAGTTGGGCATGCTATATTAAGAGGTGGGTGGTCCCCATGAGAAAGCACAACTATATATGGTGCTCAATATGGGACATCAGATGAAGTATTTATCTAATTATTCTTTATCGATAAAATTTCAGGAGTCAGATATCGGGGTAAGAACCTGACAGATCAGAGAAACAGCCAGTTGCCTCCCTTCTCTTGCCTTCCTTGATCCAAAAGGGCCATGAATCTTTCCAAACCCCTCCCTACCATTTCCCGTGTCTCTATATATCCTCAGTTCTCTAAAGCCTCTATGGCTATTTGGGTCGGCTAGTAGCTAGCTCCACCCTCTTTATTGGCAATCTCAGGAGTTTCAGAGTGCACAAAATATCCCCTACACTCATCACATAGACTATACTAGCTGGCCCGAGTCCAAGGACCTTTCTTCACCTCTTCAGCACTGGGAATACATGTACATACACTACGGCTCCCGGCTTCTTCTACACAGGTTCCGGGACTCAAACTCGGGTCCTCTTACCAACTAAGAGATCTCCCAGTCCCCTGTGTTTTCAGTTTATATTAATTTTCCTCCTTTATGTAGTGTTTCCTAATTACTTTGGATCAGTTCATCTTTGATAGGATAATGAAAGGAAACACTGCATTTTGCATCTTAACATAAGATTTTTAAAAACTTTTTTTAATGTGCACTGGTGTCAGAATCCCTGGAACTGGAATTACAGACAGTTGTGAGCTGCCATATGGGTTCTGGTAATTGAACCCAGGTCCTCTGGAAGAGCAGCCAGCGCTCTGAACTGCTAAGCTATCTCTCCATCTCCTGCATAAGATGTTTTTAAACATTTACTTATTTTATGCATGTGAACACATACGCATGGAAGTCAGAAAAATTGTGGGATTCAGCTCTCCTCTCCTACCATGTTGGATCCCTCAGATTGAACTGCCTGGCAGCAGTGTCTCTGCCCATCTCCCTGCCTGTGATCTAAACGCTGTGAAAGAAAGCAATATTGGTTCAGCTCCTTCTACAAACTTTCAGATGTTTGCATATGAATTGATGTTTACTTTCCTTGGGGTTTTTGTCTGGCCACCATTAGATCATCATTAATATCCTCATATATATGACATACAGTGTGCAGGTGCATTGTTTATAAAACCATCGAAAAACTGCAGCTTCAGCCGCAAGAGAATAATCTTCAAGCCATGTGATGGTGGCATGTGCCTTTAATCCCAGCACTCAGGAGACAAAGGCAGGCTCTGTGAGATCGAGGACAGCCTGGTCTACAGAGCGAGTTCCAGGACAGCTAGGGCTACACAGAGAAACCCTGACTTAAAAACCAAAAAACAAAAACAACAAAATACCTTAAATAAACTAAAATAATAATAATAATCTTCAAAAGGAAGATTGGGGTGACAAATACCTGTGATGGCAGCACTCACGAAGCTGAGGCTGGAGTATCTCAAATTCAAAGTCATTCTGTTCAAAGCCAGCCTGAGCTATATACAGTAAGACTATTTAAAAAACAACAACAAAATGGCAAGGACTGAGCTGGATAGCGAGCACAGTAGGTAAATCGTTTGCTTCAGATCCCCACAACCCATGCATAGGCCAGAAGCAGTAGAACCCAGAACCCACTCAAAAGCCACAAGTAGCCGGGCAGTGGTGGCGCAGGCCTTTAATCCCAGAACTTGGGAAGCGGAGGCAGGCGGATCTCTGTGAGTTTGAGGCCAGTCTGGTCTACAAGAGCTTGTTCCAGGACAGGCTCCAAAGCCACAGAGAAACCCTGTCTCGAAAAAACAACCTAAAACAAAACAAACAAACAAACAAAAGCCAGAAGTAGCAGAACCCAGAACCCATGCATAAACCAGAATCAGTAGAACCGGCACCTGGTGTATAATCCCAGTTCCCCTACTGCTAGATGGTAGGTTCAGAAAGGAGAAGCTTCAAGCCCCAACTCAAGTTTCCTGGTGAGTTCAGTTATGAACAATAAGAGGCTCCATTTCAAACAATGTGAAAGACAAGGACCAACATCTGATAGTGTCCTCTAGTACGTATGTGCTAGAAAACACACCAGCTAGGCATGACAGCACGTGCCTCTGATCCCAGCACTTGGGAGGCAGAGGCAGGCAGTCAAGGCCACCCTGCTCTACAGAGTTAGTTCCAAGACAGCCAGGGCTATACAGGAAAAACAAAACAAAACAAAACAAAAAAACAACAATCTTGAGAAACAAAAGTGGGAAACTGTGTTGAACTGACAAAACTATACAGAAGAATGATAATGCATTTCTATGCCATATTAGTCAAAATAGAAGTCATGGTCCCACACCTTTACTAAACTCAGCTCTGGGAAGGCAGAGGCAGAGTTCCGGGCCTGTCTGGTCTACATAGCGACTTGCTTGCTGGCCAGTCAGCAAGAACCCATCTTTGGAAACTCTAAAAACAAAAAACATTATGGTACTACGTCAAATTTTAGACTATAGAATTTACCATTAAACTGTACATGTCAAGAAATTCTTTTGTTTTGTTTTTGTTTTTTTGAGACAGGGTCTCTCTTGCGTAGCCCTGGCTGACAAGGAACTCCCTCCAGCTGATCTCGCACTCTATCTGCCCTCAAACTCAGAGATCCGTCTGCCTCTGCCTCCTGAGTGCTGGAATTAAAGGCATGAGCCACCACCACCATCAGCTCCAGTTTAAGCTATTTTAACCTGGCGTCACATTCGCCCTAAAAGAAAATTGTAAAGCGACTGAAACAATTTTATATTTTATACATTATTATTGAGATGTAATGAAGTCACATTATTAAAAGTAACGATGAAGCAAAGACATGGCTGTTGTAGGAACTCCCCTTGATCCTTATAGCAATATACTTCTGCAAGGTAACCTTACCATCTTTTAAAAAATAATACTAATAAGCGAAATCATGTTTTAGTCTTTTAGGAAACCCACTAACCATTGCTGGGGTAAATGGTGCTGTTCAAAATTAAAAACAACCAACCAAACAAAAAAGAAAGCAAGTACTAGGTTTGGAGTCCTCGGAACCAGAATCCTCCAAATTCCTTGTCTCACTTTAGTTCAAGCTCTAACTGTGACCTTGGAAAAGTCCCTGGATTTAGAGACTTTTCTCTCCAGAGTTCAATTACAAATGCGTGGAGGGTGGGCCAGGTCACTAGGCACCGCTTGCTTCTCGGCTCGCTCCAGGTGACTAGCGGATCCTCAGCCCTGCCTGAGCCCAAGCTCTTCCCCACCGACTCAGCCACCAGCTTGTTCCAAGCAGTCTGTTCTGTTCCTGGTTCCCTCTGCGGTCGTCTCCTGGATCTGCACCGGCTTTGTGCCTAGCTGCCAAGAAGGGTTCTCCCGAACATCCTTCCTTGGGCTGAGAAACGCCCCACTTCTCGCTCCTATCCTGCACTTCACCTCCTCACAGAAGCCCTGCCACCCTTGCTCCCCGGAGACGCCCACCAGGACTGGAACACGAGATCCCTTTCTTCCCCTCGGGACGACTCATCTGAGGAAGCCCTCCAGTCACTGGAGCCCATCCTTCCTCGGTCTCTCCGGTACCCCCACCCTCTACCTCCTGCAAGGAAGCCACCCCCATCCCCGCCATCGGGTTCTGGGGACCCCTCTCACCTCCGCGGTGAGAGATGTGCCTACTGAGGAATCGCTGCTTCTTTCTCTGGTGCAACAACGTTGGGTATTTAAGCAACAAGAACGACGTGACCAAATACCCTCCCAGGGTAGAGAGAAGGCAAAACGCCGCGGTGGACGACATCCTCGGTCACCACCTTCTGGGCCTCTGAACCCACTGCGCTGCGGCGGTGGCAACGGCTGCGGCGCCGGCGGCTGCTCGAGGTCGCTCGCCCCCAGCCGGCGCCCTAGGCGCAGCGCACTTGTTCGTGCGGGCTCACCACGCAGGCGCAGGGCAACAAAAGGGCTCCGATACGCAGGCGCGCTGCGGCAGGGAGCGTTCGGCGTTTAGCTGAACGTGTGTCCCACGCCGAAGTGATTCTAAGGTCCTGAGGGTTGGGCACTTGCCAGTGTTTTTATTTGTTTGGTTTTTCTTTTGGCATCCCTCAAGCAGGACAGCAGGATAGCCTTCAGGAAAAATCTGACGTAATTGGGAAAGGTACGTCAAAGGAGGATTCCAGGGCAAGTCCTAGCCACTTCTCTAGGAAATGAGAATTGTTCCCAGTGCCTCTAATTCGTTACGTACTCTAGAAATGTTGACTCAACAGTTCGTTTAAGAAGCTTGGGGCTTGAAGGTGTAGCCCAATTAGTAAAGAGTACCGGTTCAAGTTCCAGCACAAAATAAATATAGAGACTGGCAACGAAATCGTCTCCTATAAAGGCTGGCAAATAAATTTTCCATTTCCCCTTTTCACCTTACACATTACAAAATTGGAAAACACTAGGAATCACGTTTTAAGGGGATAGGATGTTGGTTTTGCGAGGTAGGTAGGGTCTTTCTTACTTAGCCCAGTCTAGACTTGAATTCTCTATGAGGTAGAGGAACTCCTGATTCTCCTACCTCAGCCTCCAGAGTGCTGAGATTATAGGCATGCCCTGCTGTGGATCTTAGTTCATGCAAAGGAACTAATCACATCACAGAGGCTGTAGCTGTGGTCCAGTGGTAGAGCACTTTCCTCGCAGGTTCAAGACCTCGGGTTTCTTGAGACAAGGTCTCACTGTGTAGACCATGCTGGCCTCAAATTCACAG
This sequence comes from Ellobius talpinus, assembly GCA_001685095.1. Lineage (NCBI taxonomy): Eukaryota > Metazoa > Chordata > Mammalia > Rodentia > Cricetidae > Ellobius > Ellobius talpinus. Next base: position 18,348 of record LOJH01020241.1, read on the forward strand.
GGTTCAGCTTGCCTCTGGCTTCCAAGTTCTGGGGTTATTTACTTACTATTTATTTTTGGAGACAGGGTCTCACTATGTACCCTTAACTGACCTTGAACGTACCAAGACCAGGCTGGAGATCCACGTGCCTTCCAAATACAAACCCCTCAAAACCAGGGGTTTGATTCTCAGTACGAAACAACCAGCAACAACATACTGACTCACCTTGTTTAGCTCAGGCTGGCTTCAAACTCCTATGGCCAAGTAGTTGTCTTGCTTCATCCTCCTTCCTGATTGGCTGGAACTGCAGGCAAGGGCTGCTGCACCTGATCTCATTGTTTATTTTTATTTATTTACTTATTTTTGGTTTTTTGAGACAGGATTTCTCTGTAGCTTTGGAGCCTGTCCTCGAACTAGCTATTGTAGACCAGACTGGTCTCGAACTCACAGAGATCCTGCCTCTATCTCTGGAGTGCTGGGATTAATGGCGTGCACCACCACCGCCTGGCTCATTGTTAATTTTTTATGCTATGGGAGCTAGTTCTGTCCTTCCGCCATGGGGGACCTGAGGTGGCAGCTCCTTTTCCTATGAAGTCATCTTGCTGGGTCAGGAAACAGCTTTTGGAAATGTGATAAACACTGTATTTCACATACATTGAGACTAAAATCTCTAATTCTGTTAGTACGGTATTTAAAATGTATCTGGGAAAATGAATCAGTTACACTACTTTGGGTCTCTAATTTATTTTGCACTTAACTGATGGATGGCATAGCCACAATTGGTGCTATGGTGGTACGTTGGGAAGTTACTGTAGATTGGTAAGATTTAAACACTTAGCAAATTATTTCATAGAATAGGTATTTAATTAAAGAATATTTATGCCAAACCTGAGGGTACAGGCCTGTAATCCCAGCTACTCTGGAGGCTAAGGCACAAGGATTTGACATTCTAGGCCTGCCTGGGATACAGAATGAATTCAAAGCTAGCCCCAGCTAGATACTGTCTCCAAATATAAAGAACAAACAGGAATGAGGATATAACTCAGTGGTACGCATGAGACCTGAGGTCAGTGCCTGGTACTGAAAAAAGTTTTTGTTAGCACACACCTGCAACCCCAGTATTAGACAGGCTAAGTCAGGAGTGTTGAGAGTTTAAGGCCAGGGGCTAGAGGAATGGCTCAGTCAGTAAGAACACTTAGTGTTGAGGCTGGCCTCCAATTTGGGAGATCTGTCTGCCTCTGCCTCTGCCTCTCAAGTGCTGAGATTAAAAGGCATGCACCAACACTGCCCATTAAGAACACTTGTTTTGTTTTTCAAGACAGGGTTTCTCTGTGTAACAGCTCTGGCTGTCTTGGAACTTGCTCTGTAGACCAGGCTGGCCTCGCATATATCCTCCTGCCTCTCTCTGCCTCCCGAGTGCTGGGATTAAAAGCGTGGCTCACCACTACCTGGTTTAAGAGCACTTTTCCTTACAGAGGATCTGGGTTCAGTTCCTGTACCCACATGGTGGTTCACTTCCAAGATATCCAATGTCCTCTTCTGACCTCAGTGGATACCATGCATGCATGTAGTATATGTACATACATGCAGGCAAAACACTCATACATATAGTAAATAAATAGGTCAGGTATAGTGGTACACAGCTTTAATCCCAGAACTCTGGAAGCAGAGGCAGATGATCTACGAGTTTGAAGCCTGCCTCGTCTACAGAGTGAGTTCCAGGATAGACCGGACTAAACCCTGTCCCAAAAAAACAAAAAAGAAAGAAAAGAGAAGGGAGAGAGAGAGAAAAGAATATAAGTAATATCCCAACTGACACATCATTTTATCAGAAAAATGAAACACTAAATTATGATGAAAATATGCCTTATATTATGGACAATGAATATATCAACTACATTTTGTATCCTTTTTTCTAGAACAACAAACTTTTATTGATTTTACAATAAATATCAACATAATGAAATAATGGAACAATTATTGTCCAAATACTGAATACTTCTAGCCCAAACACATTTTGGTTTTGGGAAAACACAGAACACACATTTAAAACAAAATCTCACACACATTAAAACAAGACAAACATCAGCTCCAGCCTGGAACCGGATGGCAGGAAACTTATTGTGTCACTGCTTTCAGGACTCCCCGGAGCACCTTGTAGCTCATTAGCTGCACATTCTCCTTAGGAGGAAAACAAGGTCCCCTCTCAGTCACATAAGCATAAGGAAATCTCAGAACCCAAAGGCCATCAGGTGGGAGAGTGATTTCTTGTTTTTCTGGGTAAAATACTGGACATGGTGGTGGGCCTGGTTGAACCTGAAAAAACACAGGTAACAGAATTTCTTTTAGATTTCTCACTAAGAAATACCTGAAAGATAAGTGAACAATGGGTTCAAAAACCACTGAGGATGAAGCAGCCACACTGAACAGGAAGGCGGAAACTGCTGCACTTTTCTGGGTCCTCACCTAATCCCCTTGGTGTCTTATTCCCTCTGCTCTCTCTCTCTCTCT
>LOJH01020242.1:0-20837 GCA_001685095.1 Ellobius talpinus
GAGAGAGAGAGAGAGAGAGAGAGAGAGAGAGAGAGAGAGAGAGAGAACTGCTGCAGTGGGACTCATTCTATCTTTTTCTGAGAAATTTAATAACAGTTCTGAAGTCAGAATATTTTTCTGGTATAGGTGGGGAAGTAAAAGTTTTTGTCATAGTTATGGATAATATATCCAGGAGGGAAACAGTGATTTCTTATCACTGTAGTGATTTGCTCAAATTCATTGTGTGGACTGAATTTCTCAGCTGTACAAGTCTAAGCTGCTAAACGATTTTCAGTTCTGGTTGTTATAAAGAAACCATATTATAATAACTTACATTCCCATGTATCACAAAATAGGATTTTTACATCAAGACAATAACAAAATGGGATTTAAATTCATCAGATGTAAAGATGTTCCATTTATTTCTATTTGCTTAGGGAACACTCTTTATGACATGATCACACATGTAATAATAACCACGTTGTGGTCCAATGTTACATGTCCTACATTGTTTCATGAGATATAGGAAATCACTGTATCCTCATATTAAAAAAGAAAAGTTTTTGGCAATTTACAGATTTGTGACTGTGCAGTATGTACTTCACTTTAGATCTAATTTCTGTCCATAGGAGCGTCTGGTATTTACAGTTCCAGCTGGCATATGTGTTGACTGTTGACAAGGTGCAAACTGCTTTACTGATCAGAAACTAAGTTTTTGTGGAAGGCTATGCATAAGAATCAGGGCAAAGGAACTGGAAAATAGACCATCTTCTTTAAAGTAGTAGAAATATCAGAGAACTAAAGTGATAGACATAGCAAACTATGTTTAAAAGAAAAAAGTTTCAACAGACTAAAATAATTCTATTACATTATAAACATAATCCTTAGTTTCTAATGATACATGCATATGCATGTGTATATATATATATATATACATTTATATGTTTAATTTTATTTCAGTTGAATATTTTTAGCATTCAGTACATCTTTTTAACTATCCTTTTCCAGATTAGATGCTAAATTAAGGGGTATAATTTCTGTTCATTTTCTTTCAAGGTCAAGTATCTGACAGTTACTTAAGGAGAATAAATATCTTTTAACACTACTACTAAGTAAAATACATGACACCATAAATCTTTACAACTAAATATTGGTACTGTTCTTTTTAACCCATATTTTACAGGACTTGAAATATGAGATAATATATGTTACCTCACTTTTCTATTAGCATTCTTATGAGAAAAACTGACTCTTATTAAGGACAAAGTAGATTCAAAATCATATACCACGGAAGGATTTTAGATAATTATATCCATAGAGCTTTTATGTAGTGTTAAAAATAAGACAAAATAAAGCTACAGCTTATGAGTCATCTTTGAAGTTTTGAACATCATAAATATTTTCCTACACTTTTAGATTAAAATATGCATAATTTTAAAGTTTATGAAAATAAATTTATTCATAAAATTATTCATAGTTTTTTAAAAAGATTAGTTCTAGCAATATAATGTTTATACATTTATTTTATTTTTTCTAAACTCTGATTATATATACACAAACAGTGAAGAAGGAATTGTTCCACAGATAATCAAAATTAAATCTTTGTAATATTTGTGATTTCTTTGTTAAATATGTAGCTCCCATCCACAGTGGATTTGTAAAATGTCAAAACTGTAAATTTCACCATGCCAAACAACTGAATGCTGCTGCAGCCGTTTGGCACATCCTGGGTCCAGCACCGGGTTACCCCGAGTTTCCTCTTGTATGATTTCATATGCGGTATTGTGCAGTTCTTAACTCCAAACATCAACCACATTTTCTTAGAGTATTTTTCTTTCTTTTTCACAGCACGGAAAAGGATATGCTAGTCAATTCTGCACCTTTACCTGAAGCAGTATGATTTGCACAGAGTCGACCAACAAAAGCATCAACTTTTCAACTTCATTATCTTGGCCATCCCGTTAGTTGTGTGTAGCTGAGTGTTAGATTTCCAGCGGAGTCATCGTGGCCACGTGTAGGACCTAATTGCTCTCAGCAGGCCTGAGAAATGAGTTGAAATGTGCAGACTGTAGGAACTCCATAGGCAACCGGCGTTGCCTCTCCGATCAGTGTGTGCCTGTTTACAGCGCTATCTATCCTTCTCTCTCCAAATGTCACTGAGCCCTTTAGATGTTTATATTCACCATGAGAAGCCAGTCATCAAGATAAAGAGATTTGTGCATTACAAATGCAATATCACTGTTTTAAACTTGACTGTTTTATATTATTTTTGTGTGACCACGTGTTCCCCCACACTATCCCAACTTTACAAGAGAGATGTGACTATGTTCTTTTCATCTGTGGGGTATTAAAAATGTTGTATTCTAAAGACCCACAAGATATCAAAGACATTCTGTAGTTTATACACCGTGTTGCAAAGTGTTTACTGTACTATTTCAAAGCTTCTAAATAAATATAAAATATATATTATATTATATAATTTTCCTAAGATGTGGTACAAATTAGTTGGTTTTTAAATGAGTTCATATAGCCCTCATCATAAAATAAAACAAAAGGTGATTCAGGGTCCCTAAGATTAGCTGTGAGAAAAAATATCAATAGTTTGTCCTAATTTTCATACCTTACTCAACCCTGCATTTTTCTTTCCTTAAAAGAAAGTGAAGTTTTCAGTTGCAAAATTTTGTCAAGAACTCATTGTGACTTTTCAATGCCAAAGATGTAGCTGTTAACACTGTCAGGCGGAGCACAGAAGATGTAGTTTCCAAACTTCATGCAGTCTACATGATTCCGATTCTATTTCCATGGCTTTGGATTTAGCATAATTTAAAGCTTTTATAAGCAAACTATAAATTCTCTTGTATTTGTTGTTAGGAAAAATCTGGGTGTCTGTACATTTTGTGGTGTAAAATATGTAACTGAAGATTACTATTTTAAGAGGTTCTCATCATATAATTCACATAGAATTTTATTTTACATAGTTTTACATAGTTTTGTGACTCTTAAGTAAATATGAATAAAAATATATAACTCTATATATGAATATATAGAGGTATATAAATATAAATATCAGAGCTGGTACGTATTAACAACAAAATATTAAAAAAATTCTCTAAATTTTAAAAAGTTAAATAAATTTGGAGATAGAAACATGACACATTGCTTTTTCAATATTATGTGTGAAAATTTAAAGCTTAAATGTAGTCAGTGTTTTATTAATGGGAATATTCTTCGTTGGTCAGCCTTGAAAAGTTAATTTTGTCTTTTACCTTCATGTCAACAAGGTTAATTATTAAATTCAGAAGGATGTATTTTCCTTTAGTTCACATATTTTTTTCTGCTGTTGTCTGTTGTTTATTGAAACAGGGGAGGGATAAGAATCAGAGTGTGAGAGACTCATCTAAGTAAATCATGGAAGGTATTTAAGTACCCTCTAAAAAGACGCTAGAAGGATATCAAGATATTTCCTCAGCCCAAATGATAGGCACATTTTACAGTGTTAAGTTTTGTTTCCATATGGTTCTTTACTGACTGGTAGTTTGAGTTGCACAATGATAAGGAATAGACTAAAATCACTTAACAAATGAGTTCCATCTAATTTTATATGATTTAAAATTAACTTTTAATTAAGATTTATTATTAAAATACATTCATGCAGTCATCGGCCCTTTAGATATTTGTTTAGAGTGATATCCAGTATCATTCTTTTGATGATGTCAAAACACATAATAATTTGTAATAATGCCAATTAGCTCATAGCAACATAATGTAAACATATTCCTGTCTCTGGGGACCATTTAAAAAGGAAACCAGTTGTTCATGTGTGATAGAAAAGCAGACACACTCACTGGGTGCAGTAGCAGTCTTTACTCAAAAGCAAGGCATGCTACGTGATAGACTATTTCAGTAAGAAAATGTTATATATAATTTAACTGGGGGAAAGGTTAGTTTTTCTTATTGCTTTTAAATCAAGAAAATCACTTTCTTGATGAATCACTTAGCATTAATTAAAACCATTTTTGCTTCAATTTGCAATCATGAATTAAGATCCACATACATCATTTTATGCTCACTTCATATATAATGATTGTACTAATTCATTTGAATTAAAATGTTTTTAAACTCTTTTATATCATATTCAGTATTTCTTAAACATCCTTTTCTGACATATAGTCATTGTTAGTTATTTTTATATATTAGAACAACTCTCTAGAGTAACGTGTATTGTACTCTTAATTTGTGCCATCATTCTACCAAAACATACATAATTTGAAGAACCAAATTATTTAAGCATGCAATATTAAATGCTAGTATCATTTATCTCTCATTACATGCAGAATAAATCAGAAGCTACAATGGAGACATAATATCAAAAATTGTCTAAAATATTATGTTTCAATGACAGAGTATTAAAAAATAACAGTGAAAGTAACGAAATCCTGGAAGTAGCTCCAAACCCACCAAGGAGAGTTGGCATAGCTTTTCCATTCAGTCTGATAACTTTAACATTGACTCTGCCATTACTGTGCACATGTTCAAGGGAAACAATATTATTAGACAGTGTTCGATCCATATGACACTTCCAATCACAAAATGGACCTTACTCTTTAGTCTCCTTAACAGTTGTCCTTTGGAAAGGGTGTCGTATGGTTTCAATGCTATGTCAAATGACAATTTTTAGGTATATTTCGTCCACATGTAAGATTATAATTTTGATCTGTGAGCAAAATATTGTAAAATCATCTCAATTCAAGTATATAAATATTGCATCATAATTAATTCAAAGATATAGCAATGTTAGTTAAATACATGTGTCACCCTTTTAAGGTAAAATATATATATATATATATTTCATTTTAGGAAACATGAAATGCAATGCCTTTATCAAATATTTGTGTTAGAAATTACATAAGAGCTATAAATGTTTTCATTATCCATTCTCTTTTGTTTCTTAGTTTTGCTATAACTTGTCCTTAGATGCTTTGAAATACTGAAGTCCATTTACTTTTCCATGGGGCAAGAAACATATCCCCTACAGTTTTTGACACAAGCTGTCACAAGTAGGCACTGATATTACTGTAGAATCTTGTGAAGTTTTGTATGGCGTTCAGTTGATCAAACTGAATGTGATGAATATTTGCCAAGATAAATATGGTCTTTATGGTATCGAAAGACACTGACATTGTTTTTGTCATTGTGTTTAGTTTTCCCCTCATATATCTATGTGTGGCATAAATACCCATAGAACTCACAATACTTTAATCTTGGTATACTCGATGAATTGCTGGAATCATATATTTTTTCATACTGTATGTTTCTGTGTCCTTAATTTTTTTCCAGTCTAATTTTGTAGCGGTAAAGGCTTTGCATTAGCATCCTTTTTATGTTCCCTTTTTAAACAAGGAAAACCAGGAAATTGCTAAATTCAATATTTTTTACATCCTGAAGTAGTAAAGTTATTTTGTATATTGTTAGTACTTCAAGAAATAGCCCTCTGAGAAGTCAGACAAAACCCTTATATAGTAATCTGTGAAACTGTTCAGTAGAAAAATTTTTCTGCTAACACTTGGCTTAGGTTTTAGATTTTAGCATTCTGTCAGAATGCTGGGAGCTCTGTGCCGCCAGAGTATAGCAGGCAATAATATGACTTTGATTCTAATACTTTTAGTGCGCATGCATGTATTTCTAATCACTGTTTTTTAAGTATTTGTAAAATTAGAAAAAAAAATATTTCTTGAACGCTCGTCAGATGCTTAGTTTGAAGTTTTTCTTTCCAGATGTTTTTGAGGAGTGTGAAAATGCTGCATTCTGAATGCAGAAAACATTCCTTTTTTCACATGCAACTTAAAAATTTATGGAGTACAGAACTCACACTTCCTAAATAACCGCTCGTCCTTGAGCTGAATGGCAGGGAGCTTCAGCTCAGCGAACAAATCCAAGACAATTATCTGTGAGTGAAAACAGGGTATTATAACAGATGAGTTTCAGTCTTAACTGCAGTGTTGTTACTGTGAATGCTATAACCATACATAAGTAAAATGCGTGTAAATGTAATATATTATTTTATACTGCTGTATACATCCAAAATAAATAAAACTAGGATACATATCACGCCATCTTTCCATGCATGGATCTTCCACTGACGTCATTGGGAGCTTTGAATAAAACCATCAGCGGAAAATGCGACCCTATGTGAAAATGACTGATGCTGACTTAATAATTTTAGACTTAATATCAAAGGTCTAAGGGACATCTGCTCAAAATCGTGTCTCCCTTGAAACAGCATATGCTAGACTTTCAAGAATTTTGTCGTATTTACACACTGAGAGTAGGCATTCAATTCAACGTGAATCTCAGTATTAACCCAAAAGTTCTTTAAGTCTACATTTTTCTAATTAGTACTGGATTATTTAACTTAAAACTTTTGAAATATTATCATGTTCACAAAGATTAACATATAAATTGTACATGTATGAGTGTCTGCAAGCAATAAAACAAAGACACAAAGACTGTATTTAAAATTAGAGTAACCCATCACATCATCACAGTTCATGGAAACACAAGATAAACATCATATCTATATCATTTTCAGACACAAAAGTGTAAATCACAGTAGAGGTGCCTTTTATATAATATTAGATAATGTAATAAAGTAAAAACTTAGCTCCCAAAAAGCTAAAGGTTAAAAACAATGTACACCCTAAAGTCAAGCATGATTTATGTAATTGATTTTTTTAGTTAAATATCAAAGATTTATTTTATCAGCCAGCAAGTATAGGGTTAGGTACTTTTGTTTTTTGTTTTTTTCTTTTGGTTATTTTTGCTTTCAACTTCCATACCATAGAAAGATTTAATTGGAATGATGATTCTCCGTGAAAGATTATAAGTAATAATTATGATTTGCCTATGTCCCTTCTCACCTCTACATTCATCCTTTGTGAAGACCATATGATTAATTTTCTGTTTAAGTCAAAATATATTTTATATGTAAAATGTATTATTTACTGACCTTGCTCTGGCCATCACAATGCTTAAGTTTCTATTATTACATTTTCTCTTAGGAAAATTCTAATTTGCTTAAGAACCAAACAAATTACAAGGAAAGGTAGAATGATGAAATGATGAAAATTTTCTGATCAAAATAGTGTATCCTGAGGTTAATTTAATATAAATAGTAACATGAAAATATATAAAGGAAATTAATTACAGCAAGAAAATATAACTAGAACAGTATTATAGCTCATTGTTCATGTTGCAGTCAATAGTTCATTTTGAAATTTTCAGATGTGTGTGTGTGTGTGTGTGTGTGTGTGTGAAACAGGACATAGTGTGAAATACCATTCTTTCTATGAATCATTTCCCCAAATGTTTGCCACACAATGAACCATAGGATCTCATTTCAAATTTAAACTCTTTCATACAGTAGGAAGTGAGAGAAGATACTTTGAAAAGTTGCTTCACATCTTAGAGTATCTCCACTCTTTGTACATTCTGAATAAGTATTATTAATGATAGAATTTTTTCCTCATAATTAAGTAGGCTCATTTATTGGAAATGCATAGTACAATGCTAACCTGTAGGTAGCTTGTTATTGTTACCATGCTTTATTATTATTATTTTAAACATCTTATCACTATGTTTGATTTTAAACACTGTAGAATGCATCCTATTAAACAAATGGAAACCATCCCAGCTTAATGAAGTTAATAAAGTTGTAGTTAAGCAAGGATAATTTCAAAACCTCAAGGTGAGTCTAGAATTCTTTGGGTATCTGCTCACTAGCTCTGCCTGTTCACTTACCAGCAGAACACAGACCAACCTTCCACTTGAGGGCCAGTCTTTCAGCTCTCTCAACAACTCTCAAATAATGCTTTTTTCCTACACCTGAAACATGTAGACATCTGAGTGTATCAGGTCTACTCCTGTGATGCCTATGGCCTTTCTGGATTTTTATTGGGAACACTGTACATTCATTGGATTTTTTGCATATGATTATCATCTTTGCATGTCTTTTATTCACTTCTAAAATTGCTAAACATGGTTTTTGATATCTGCTCAATGAAATTAGATTGTTTAGTGGTCCTAATTGCAGGCCTCTGCAGGTGGGCAGTCCTTAGCCTGAAAAGGGGCTGGTTTCTTGGTTTTGTCCTTTGATGTTTAAAACATTTCTAGAATTCTCTTATGCTTTTGAATTTAGTAAATTCCTTTGCATTTTCAGTTAAAAGAGTGCAGTCCATATTCATCAGTAATCAAATTGATGATTCCAAAGGAGCATTTTCATTTTAAAAGGATTTTTTAAATCATGTAGAAATTTAAGTGAAATTATCATGTGAATAATGGTAACTATGTGGTATTTTGCCCCTTTATTTTCCTTTGATGATTATTGGAAAATTCTTTAACTAGCATCTCTGGAGACAAAGACACTACATTAACATGGCAGCCACTTTATTTGAATGTAAATCCCAATTTTTCCCTTTCCCTTCCCTTATTGTAAGTAACTTTTCTCTTACCATGGAAGACAGGACAAAAACAGACACAGGTATACACTTGGGGGATTACAGTAGCCAGAAAATAAGCTTCATTCTAAAATGAGGGCATGGGGGTTACAGAAGTCAGAAGTAAGCTTCATTCCAAAACGAGTGTCATTTCTCTCATTTTTAAAGATTGCTTTTTATTTTATTCCTGTGTATGCACAAGTGTTTTGTGTGAATGTATGCCATGTGCTTGAGAAGGCCACAAGAGGGCCTCAGATTCCACTGAACTCTAGTTACAGGCAGTTGTGATTCTGCCATTTTACATTAAATTTTTACCAATTTAAACAGCAAGAATTCTTAACCTCTGAGCCATCTTTCCATGCCAGTGAAATATTTCATGCCCTTGTTTTTTTTAATCTAGTTAATAATGCAATAAATAGTAAATTTTAAATTTTCCAGCAATCAACTTCTCTTAAAATGTGTGCTTTGGGTGTGTGTGCGGGGGGGGCTTGTGATAGAGGAGGATTTTAGCAAGCACAAAGTTGGTCTTTAGAACATCAAGTTACCATTTTTAGAGTATCAAGTTACTTTCATTATCACTAAGCACCATGAAATAACTCCAATACTGGTGATTTCTTTTGATAGTATTTGAAAACTACCATAATTTATAAAATGATTTACAAGAACCTTAGGAAGATAACAGATATTACAACATAACAAGTCAGTTTAAATCCAAAAGTCATGGTGTGTGTGCATGTGTATGTGAGAAAAAAAGTGAATGAGAGAGAGGTAGAGATAGAGACAGAGATAGAAAGTCAGAGATAGACAGAGAAAGAGGAGGGAAATAAACATTAAGTTAATGAAAATAGATATTGATTGGGTGATTTTAGTTCAAATAAAAAAGAATCATATTAAAAGATATGGTATACCTCAGTAAAACATTTTTAAAGAGAAGACAGAGAAGACATACATTGTATTTTAAAATGTAATATAATATGATAAGATCTCATTAGAATATTTTCATAGGTCCTCACCTTTTTCCATTGTTTGTTTGACATGGGTTTGTAAACTTACAAAACTGTATACAGAGTTGAAAGTGTGGTGTATTGTCTAGTAAGACAGATGCTCATGGCCAAGTTCCCATCATCTCAATTAAAAAAGGTGCAGACAATATTCACTTCAAAGGCACTTTACTGATTCTAAATTACAGTGTGCTTCCAATTTTAGTGAAGAGGATATGTGGAAAACTGAGTGGCACTGCCAGTGGATCATGTAGAGACACGAAACATTCTGTAGTACTTGATAAAATCATTTGATAATGTCAAAACTTGTGCTGTTGAGTCCAGGTATTGCTCCTACTATGGAAGTGAGTTTAAAGAAAGAAATCATGTGGTGTCAAACAGGGACATTAGGAGGTTTTTAAATTTTAGGTGTCAAACACAGGGATTCAATAATCTATATATTTTTCATATATATAATATGAAACTACTTTGGGGCATTTGTGTGTGGTATACATTCTTGTAACCTTGGTGTGTGTGCATATTTGTGTGTAAATATGCACATGTGTAGATGTTTAAGGTCAACATAGGTTATTTTTTTTGAATAAGGCCACTCACTGAATGTGGAGCTCCCCTGTCAGCTGTGCCAGCTGGCCCACCAGCTCCAAGGATTTGTCAGTGTACTTTCACCTCTTCCCACTACTGCTGCAGTTAAGACCTGATGTGTTGTGTTGACTTCTTCGTGGGTCCTGAGGACTCACAGTGAGGTCCTTATGTCTGTGCAGCAAGAACTGTACCCACTGATTCACTTTCTCATGCCCACTAAAGAAACAATTTCCAACAACTCTTCTGTAGATTTCAATATTACATGAGATAGTAATAAATGAAGCAAACACTGAAAATACCTAATCACCATTGAATTTTGCTTTAATAACATGTAAACATTGGCCTATTTTAAAGTTATTGTGACTTTGTAGTTAGGGTAACATTAACATTTCTTTCAGACCAGATTGGTGAACATAGGGAAAAGGGGAAGAGTGTAAACACATTTAGAGATCCCAGTAGATCCCAGTGTCTCACTGGTAGATGGTCATTTACCTGATGATGGGCAGGACAGAACAGAAGATGAGGGTTTGCTTTCTTGAAGTTAAATGGCTTGTTTTTAATGAGATACCATGAAAGAAATGAAAATGTGTCTACAAGAACATAATCTTGTTTGCAAAAATGATTTCTAATCTTCTCTTTTTCTTGAGTAGCTACTCAAGAAGCAACTTAGGAAGACCAGAAAAAGAAAATATAAAAATAATATAACATAATTTCATAGTTTTCCTGGGAGCAAATGATAGTTAGCCTAAATTCTGACAATGCTTTGTGTAAGAGTTGGTGGTTATTATTTAAATTTTAGTGCCAGCTACAATTATTCATGGATCATACTTGCTTGGGAATGGCTTTGAATATATAGTATGTCAATTTCAAATATTTTTAATCTTTAAAAATCAAGATAGAAAAAAGAATGCCTGGCCAGAAAACAACACAGAGGAAACCAAACACCACATATAACTATTATAAAAAAATGTTAGTAAAAATAAAAGATAACAGTTGTAATATTTTCATTAAAAATTTTAAGGGTATCAATTTTTCATAGTTCTGAATATATGCTCACTATACCTCATTTCTATGTTTTTAGTAGAAATTGATACAATTTTTATGTTTTCTTTTTATGTGAGTCCTTCCCAGCAAGAGTATTTTAGCACGGATCAGGGACTTGTCATTCTTCGTGTCCTCATGTTATGGATAAAAAGACGAGATGAATGTTGATCAATTCATCAAAGAATCTGACCATAAATTTCACTTTTAATCTAGCCCATTCTCTTTATACTGAATTTTCAACCCGTCCCAAGGAAATTTTCCATTCTACTTCTGCTCCTTGTTGAAACACCAGGAGCAACTTTACTTGGTAACATGCAAATATGTTACAGCACCAGTACTTACACAACACCATGTCTAACTTGGTAAATGAATATTTTTGGTTGGGGTCATTTAAAGAATATGGTGAGGAGTTACCAAAATAGCTAAATCACCAAAGACCATATCAGCATGGGTGACAGCTCATGAAAGTTGGAAACCTGGAGTGTACTGCACAGAATGCAGGCAACTCAAAAAATATAGTCAGAATGCAGTCAGTTCCATTGGTCTCTGTTTCTTCCAGGCATTTCTGGGCCTGGAGAGTCGGAGTGTGGAGGAATGGGGGATGGAGGAGGTGGGAATGTATCTGCTTATTTACAGAAGCTCAGCTCACCAGAGAATGACTCTCAGCAGTCTCTAGGGCTTATGCAATCATAGGGAAAGAGGGACTCTTTGAACCTTTCAGTTTCAGGAACTTCCTGAAACTATTCTCAGTTGTTTACTGCCTGTATTTAAGGAGCTTCCTTGCAATTTGGAGGTAGATACCACAATACCTGCTGCTGGATAGAGAGACAAGAAACTAAAATGGTATCAGTCATATACCCTCACAACATGTGAGGGGACACAAAACTCAACACAAAGTGTCACAGTGGTTGCATTCAGAAACACAGCAAAACAGTCTCCCTGAAACTCAGATGAGGAAGACATTGGTTGTCAATCCTATTCTAGAGCAAGAAGGAACATGCTTATCCCCACCTAATGGTAAAGAAAAAACAAAACACAAAGAAGCAAACAAAATACCAAACTATCTGGCTAGGTCACTAGATATCAAGAGTAGGTAAACAATGGCACAATACTGTTGGATGCCCTCTTGACTTGGCCAGTTATCAAGGGTCTTAACTGTAACATCACAATAAGTTCTTTGAAACTGTGACATGAGTTTATAACTTGAGAATGAACTAAGATTTCTATAAAGCAGCAGTGTCTCAATAGAATGAAAAACAGGTGCATGACCAAGGGGAAGAAAAATATGTAGAGAGATGGTATTCAAAAACATGCATTTTGTAGGTGTTCTTTGGTATTGAAAATAAGGAAAACTGATAGACATATGTGTCATTAGTGTAGCCAATGGATATCACTGATAATGTAGATTTATATCACTCCACAGCTCTAACAAAGATGGGTTTACTTCCCACTCAAAAGCTTAAATGGACATTCTCTAAAGAAGTCATAATTGATCTCATTTAAGCTGTCTGTTTAGGGGCATGGAATTTGATTGACATATGGCTTAGCAGTTAAGAGCACTGCCTGATCTTCCAAAGGTCCTGAGTTCAGTTCCCTGCAACCACATGGTGGCACACAGCCATCTGTAATGAGATCAGGTGCCCTCCTGAGGAAGAGATCTGGTCAGTCGTTCTCACGGAACCACCATAGATGAGCTGACCATGCATGCATGCTTCAGCATTTCCAGGGCACAAATTCCATTCATTTCATTTTTTCTTTTCAAGAGCTCATCTTTATTACATCAGGGAGATGCCTCAGTCTACAGGTGCTTGTGTCACAAATCTGAAGACCTATGTTTGATCTCCAGCCCTAAGAAAAGAGAGTTGGTGCACACCTGCAACCCTAGTACTGAGGAGGAAATGACAGAACAATCCCTAGGTTTTACTTGCCACTAGCCTAGCTGAATCTAGAAGTTATAGATTCAGTGAGAGACTTTATCTCAAAAACAATTTGGGAAGTGATATAAAAGTTGCCATGCTGATTGATATCATCTACATTCCCAAATGTGCATGTGTATCTGCTCACAACTGTTAACACACACACACTCACACACGCACATCCCAACTTTGTCTATTTTGAGAAATGAAATAAATGTCAACATCACTCTCAATAATATTTCGATCCTTTAAGTTATTGAGAAGAATTCTGCAATGATATCCATTATCTGATATTTTAGAATTGTGGCAGACCCAAAAAACCAAACTGTTCACTGTCATTATATCGAAGTTCAGATGATTATTTTTATGGAAATCAAGTCGAGATTCTAGCTGCATGATAGGCTAATTATTTGAGATGCAAGAGTGTGTGTCAAGGAAGACAACTGTATTAGAATATATGGATGAACGGCTAGGGATGTAGGTTAATCATGGAGTAAATATGCATAATGCACAGGATTAAGTCATCAGTGTGTGCACAGGTGTAACCCCTCACACACAAACTCAGTCACGTCTTAGGAAAATTATCTGTTTGAGAAGATGTAGAATGGTTGTCCACAGCCCATCTTGCCTATAATGTTACTTCAGACCGGTTTATGCATTCATATGATTGACATTTATAGACACGCAGAGCTAGGCTATGGGGGGCCTTGCATGTTGAATTTTGTTACTTGTCCTAGTTTTATTTCTAGTACTAATAAATTACCCTGATCAAAAACCAAATAAGGAGAAAAGGATTGGTTTAGTTTACACTTCCAAGTCACAGTTCAACATTGAGAGAAGTCAGAGCAGGAACAAAAACCAAATTAAAAGCCAAACATATGGAAAATGCTACTTGAGGTCTCAGTCACCAATGCTTAGTTAGCTTCCTTTTATAACCCAGGAATGCCTGCATAGGAATTGTGCCTCCTATAATGGGCAATCAAGACCATCTCTCACAGACCTGCTCGTGGTCCCATCTGATGTAGGCAATACCTCAGCTGAGATTCTCTTCTCTAGACTCATGTTGACAGACAATGGTAACTAGAATACAACCCCTGAGAGTCAGAAGAACCACTGGAATCCAATGCTATAAAGACAGACTCATTATGCTTACCTCAACAACCAATCCTCATGCTTTCTGAGAAGCAGAGCTACCTGCCCTGCTTAACTCTCTATTCTTAGAGTGTTTGAGAGGGGTCAACATGCTCTCTTCCTAGGTAGAATATTTTCATGAAAAAACTCTTTCTGAAGGTTCCTAACTCCTTTGTAAATGCATGGAATAATCTATTATCAAGCTCTGAAAGCTCATAACACCACGGAAGTGAATGTGTATCTTTTTTAATCTGTGCTGAAAGCACCTCATAAATTCTTTGAACCTACAAAGGAAGCCTTTAAGATTTTGAAAATTTCTTGAGCTATTATTGCATCATTTTGCTTACTTTCTTTCATCACAGACCCTTTATTACTTAGACATTGAACTTTCTCTACTAACTTCTGTTGTTTGTTTGTTTGTTTTTACCTATTTTTAAAGTCTGTTTTCTGTGTGACAATATTGGTTCTTTTTATTGCATGTTTATTTTCTAAATCTTTTATCAAGTCCTTTGGCAGAATAGTTTAATTAGAAAGTTCACATTACTGTGTTTAGGTGTATTTTCCTTAAGTAAGTTTGATGTTCAAGAGAAAAATTTTCAGATCTTTTGCTTAGAGGCATAACCCTAGTACTGGGGCTCTGAAAGTAATTGGGAAAAGAAACCTGGGAGACTGAATATCCAGACTTCTAGCATGATGATCAGACATCTGCCTGCTGTCTTCCAATCTAGACACTGCTTCTGTGTCTATCCTCCAAAAGGATAAGCCCTTCTTCCAAATACAGTGAACACTTGATCGCCTACCTGTGCTGGTAGATGAGGGCATATGGGAGGTCTAACGACTTCTAATGACATTTTTTTATCCTGCTTTTGGTTTAGTTTCACTCTCATGCCTCAGCTAATTTGCTCGATCAGTTTCTGAGCCTCTGAGATTTTCTGAGGAACAAATCTTATATTATCTTCCTACTCTGTTATAAGAATTAAGTCATGCCAATATTGTTATGTCAGTGAGCACACCCAACTGTGCTTAAAATTCCCCAAATATAAGAGGGGCTTTTCTACATTTCTTTTATTGTTCCTTGTGTTTTTGTTTTTAATTTTTTTCCATTGGGAAAATTTTAAGAGGAGGAAAGGTTAGTCTAAAAATTTCCCTCTCCTGTTTTCTTTAACCAGAAGCTTGAAAATAAACTTCTACATAGTGAGCAAAGCCCCGTGATACCCACGTAAGACCATCAGGAGATACTCCTACCCATCATAGCTTTGAATCCTTAGCTGTGAAATAACTGTTGGTATAGCTTTTACGTTTGGTATGGCTTTATTGCAAAGTGTTGATATGTTTGAGATGGAATAACATTTGAATCAGTAATCAAAATGTAAAACTAAACAATGCATTTTTCATTACATATCAACAATGAAAACCATAGCACACACAACTCATTTACCTGAAAGTCACATCTACAAAATTAATTTTTCCCTTTGTTTTTCAACAACTGTACTCTTATTATCAAATGTAGATCGATCTCATCAACATTCAGTATGTGCAATGCACATTGTTATATCTAGAATCAGTGATTATTTAGACAACTCTTTTTTAAGGTTATATTTCCACATGAAGTTTCATTTTAAAAAAATAGCACAAAATAGCATATTTTCCTTTTTATATTGATTTATTTGCCATATTGTTATAATTTGATTAGGACCAGAGATTAGTGTCTAAATAGTAATAGGAAACTAGCAAGTTTCAGCACTGGAGGTCAATTTAATTACACTGTGCACGACAGAAACTAGGCCATGTGGGTATTGCCTTTGCCACCAGCAATTGACACCTGCGTGTTAATGAGCTGGTAATTAAGAATTGGCACATGCAGACACAGTTACTGTTTGGGACTAGGATAACCATATGCTGCTCAACTTCTCTGCTAAGTACTTTGTTAGCTTTAGAATCACACAGTTATGTTCTGAGGTTTCTTAAATGCTAATTCTCCCTTAAAAGATAAAAAGAAACACTTTAAAAGTCATACTGCTTTTTTATCATTTTATGTGAAAGAATTCTGAATTCAAAAAGTTAAATTTGACGATCAATATGCTTGAAAAAAATATATTTAAAGAGTTTGTTTTAAAAAAATGTTCAGTTTAAAATCATTATACGATTTTCTTCTTAAAAGGTCGTTTGCATTTTTTATAAAAAAGGGTTAAAAATGACTTTGCAAGAACAGACACATGAAGGGAGACAGCCTCTGTTATTCAACCTATCTCTTGAAGGGAGGTGGGATATAATAAGCCAGCTTTGAGAAATCACAGTGGGAGGAGGCAAGAGATATCTCTGTGACATCAGGATAGAACAGCTTCTTTGGTTTTCCCTTTGAGAGGCTCCTTGTATATATACTGTTTGCTGTCTCTTGTGCTGTTTGCAGAAATGCTGTGGATGCAGCTGCGTGGAGAGGCTCATTTGACGAAAGATGGGGGCAAGCAAACAACCACATGACTGATCTCAGAAGTCGATTCTCAACTTCAGCATTCAGATAAGACTGCTCCCCAGCAGACAGCATGACCGAAAATCTCCTGAGAGACTTCAGCCCGGCACTAACTGAGCTGCGCTAATTCCAAACCACACAAACTGTGAGATAAATATGGGTGGATTATGCTGCTTTCTTCCTGGGAGTCTTGTTTAGCAACAGTAGATAGCTAATACAATAGATAATTGAGAAACTCATTGTCTGTTACAGTAATACAAGCATTGACTTTTCTGTTGCCATGTGGCTATTTTTCCAAACAACATATATAGCGTGCACTTGCTGTTTCTTTGCTTTTCTCTTCAGTTTTCACTTCTACTTCATTCCTCATCACTTCACTCACAGAAAACACACACACACACACACACACACACAATCCCCACCATTTTCTGGATTAATATATTGGCTTAAAAATACAAAGTGTTCTCGTCAAATGAAATATGCATTAACTTTGGTGACTTTCAGTTGTGGGAATTCTAATTTTCTTCTTTGAAAGCATTTGCTACTTCATAAAACCCTCTGTAGGACATATAGCCTTTTATATGCAGATTGGCATAATTACACTTTGAAATATCTTTGAATTCCCTGTAGCTTAAACTGAGAACATGAAAGGCCAAATGTTATATCGAAGTGAAGGATATAAAAGTGCATATACATCAATCCAAAACGAGATATAGAAATGAGCAGCGCTGCACAGCATAGCCCCTTTCTGACAGATTATTGAAGAATTTGTAACTACAGAGACTGTTATCCCAGGCAGGATTCTCCTGCCTAAGAAGGGCCTAATCCGTTCATAACTGTTATCCTTTTAGTACCAAAATGAATGCCTGTGAAGCAAAACAAGAGACCTAGTGTAACAAAAGCTCTCCCACTTTTCAAGGACAATGGCGCCCGACTTCCATGGTAGAGAAGAGTGTTATGAGGGTAGAAATATCTATTCAATCTGATAGGCCAGAGATGGCAAACATCACATTTCAGCAACTTAATAGAAATCCCACATGGTAACAATGAAACATTCCAGATCCCTTCCACACAGTTCTCTTCCATAAGGAAGCAAGTTCCCAGGGCCAGAAGAGGCATGCCCAGAGTATTTAAAAAGGATTGGGTTGGAGAGTTAGCTTAGCAAGTTACATTACTTAGTGCTATTGTAAGTTAATGGGAATCCATTCTCAGTGGATACATGGAGGTTTACAACTTTCCAGAATTCAAAGTCTAGTGGATCACATTCCCACCTCTCGCATTCCTAGTCAACAGGTACTCACACAGGGCAGAAACATATATGGAGGCAAAATACACATACACAGAAATTTAAGGAAAAATTATTTTTTTAGAATAGCATATGAAATACATTCATTCATCCTTTTTTCCCCCAATAATGGGAAAGTAAAAGAATTCAGTGTGTCTGTGTAAAGTCAAACCTTGGCACAAACCCTTAACTTATTAAGAACAAATTCCATGAAACTAACTTTATTTTAAGAGTATGTTCTGCTAACTTTTAATATTCTATAATTATCCTGACTGCTTTCAGTTAAGTAGATCTCATAATTAGTCTTTGGAGTTAATTATACATAAGGAATCTTTTTTTATAAAAAGGGCATGCCTTCTCATAAAATTATATTCCTTATAAATGCTTGAAAAAATTCATCTACACTGGTTACCAAGAACAACAACAAAAAGTTTTAAAATTCAAGACAAAATGCCATAAATTCTAGTATATTCAGAATGGAGCAATACTAACCACTTAACACTTGACATCAAAGAAAAAGAGTAACCATTTTGAATGAAAAATACTTAGAAACCAGTGGCAATTCACAGAGAACTGAGGAGGCAATGGATTGCAATAGTTATTCATTCCATCTAGGCTAAGGAGTTTTCCCATTTTTGGCATCTTGCAAAACCTACCACTTATTAATCTTCAAAATATGTATGGACAGAAATGATGATAATTCAAGTAGTATTTTAGGAAAACAAAATTGTCAGTTTGCTCTGAAACTGTCATTTTTAAAATACAACAATCTGAAATATCTTTTTTTCTGGGATAAATGACAAAATTTTGAAAATTTGAATGTTTCAGACATGCACTAACAAATTAGTGCATATAAGTAATTAGAACCACCCTTTCAAAACTAGATGAACAAATAGAAAATAGATGATCTAATATGATGCTAAGGTTTCTGGATCACTGCCTGTACCGCTTGAAAACCATACATCCTTCTTAAAGTTTTATGATCAATTCAGACACTCAGATCAGTTCTCACATCTAAATTTGATCATATATATAATTTATGGGATGATGTTTTACAAAAATATCTCTATTGCGTAGGTAAAGAAATATTTTATGTTCTGTGATTGCACTCTACCCTGAACTCAACTAGGAGAGAAGACTCTCTTAAAAAAATGCAAACCACTTAGTGACCCAGTACAGTGTTTATAGTTATTATCTGAAGAAGATTCCTTGCATTTAGATATTCTTCTGATATGTGTTATAAATGGTGCCATTTTGTTAAAAATATGATAAAACCCAAAATCTCTACCATGTGTTTTTGTGTGACTAAATAGTATGGCACAAACCAGGCAAAGAATGCCGGGATGGTCTTTAGAAAAAACTACAAATAATTATGAGGTTATTGAGAAAGCAAGTGCTTTCAGAGTTGTCTGAGTGGTCCATCTGAAATACAGTGTGCCCTTTGTCACATCACTTACATGAAAGGGATCTCATTCACACATCAACACAAGACAAGCTGATATATGTAAACTTATCGCTTAAGGATAAGGCTAGTGAATGGTAGAGCTTGGAAGTGACCTGTGTGCGCTCGTTGTCATTCTTTCAGTGTATACAAGATGGGATAGAGCACTTCCCTAGGTAATGCTTTACTGGAATGGACCAAAATAGTTTCTGAATTTAAAAGAAAAAATTGTTTCAGAAGCATAAATCTCTACATTATGACTGTGTGATTTATTCATAACTGATGATAAAACCAACAAGAATGATGAGAAGAGTTTAGTGGTTAAATTTAATTTAATTTAATCTTTATCACATACATAATAATATCAAGTTCTTCTGTATTGATTACCTTTATTATTTTTGCCAAAATATAGGAATTTAATAGCTAATATTTTTTAATGAATAGAAATAATCTTGCCAGGAAAGGAAAGAGAAGCTCATGATTCAGGAAGTTCATGAATCTGGCAAGGATCAAAAAGCTCAGAAAGTGACAAGATTCACAAGGTTACTTCTAAAGGTTAGTAAATCGCCAAGCAATTGCTAGGAGAGGGAACTCTCTGAAGTGTCTGGTTGCTAACTGTGTTGGAAGCTCCAGGGGCACAGCCTCCTTGTGCACCTGCTGTGGTGGGCACTTCCATGATGCAGTCTTGGAATCATCCACGTTCTTGTAAGTAATACCAATCAATGCATTGGTTTACTAAAATACACTAGTAGTTATTTTTATTGAAAAAATTCATACAATGTATTTTGATCATTTTCCCTACCCCAGTTCTTCCAACATCTTCGTACTTCCCTAAACATCAATTTTATCTTCTTTTTCTCTAAGTTATGATAACTTTATAAAATAAGTTGTGGGTCTGGGATGTTATCTCAGTGAGTAAAGTACTTGCTCTGTAAGTCTGAGGATCAGAGTTTTAATATCCATAATCCACATCCAAAACTAGGTTTGTGTGGTAGCCACTAGTAATTCTAGTGCTTGAAAGGTACATACAGGAAATCCCTGAGGTAAACTGGCTAGGTAGCCTACCTAGATTGGCAGGTTCTGAGTTCAGTAACAGACTATGCTGCAAAAAGTAGAGTGGACAACTATCAAAAAAAAGCACCCAAGCCAGGAGTGATGGCACACACTTTTAATACCAGCACTCTGAGTTATAGGCAGGTGTATTTCTGTAAGTTTGAGACCAGCCTGGTCTACATAGTGGATTCCAGGACAACCAGGGCTATGTAGAGACTCTGTCTTATAAAGAAAGAAACAAACAGGGTACTCATGGTCAACTTCAGGCCTCCTTGTGCTTTTTCACATGTGCTTATGTATCTACTAATTCACAGATAAACACACAGACACACAAACACACCAAGCATACATACACAAACATACAACTAAAAGTAAATAATTGTGCTCTGACTTTCTTCTTCCTTCCTTCCTTCCTTCCTTCCTTCCTTCCTTCCTTCCTTCCT
>LOJH01020244.1:4320-17174 GCA_001685095.1 Ellobius talpinus
AGAGAGAGAGAGAGAGAGAGAGAGAGAGAGAGACAACAAGGGACTACGCAAGCTTTACATCTTCAGTTATAGTAGAAGAGGCCACGCCCAAGAGGACTGGTATCTTAAAGGCTATTGACTGAAGGAGTTTTCACAGCCCTTGTCTGTCATCTTTTGATAGCCTCTGGTGAAGGTCACTTGATGGAAGTTGATAAAGCATAGGTTATCTTTGCAGGCACAGGCACACACATACACACACACATGCACACGCACACACACACACACACACACACACACACACACTGTTCTGCTTCTCTGGAGAGCTCTGATAAATCCACCCAGAATCCCAAACGCTGTGGTTTGAGTGAGTTCAGGAGCTCAAAGCTTGGTCCTCATCGTGGGGATGTTGCGAAATGATGGAATGTAAGGGAAAGTGTTTCACGGG
Source organism: Ellobius talpinus (assembly GCA_001685095.1). Lineage (NCBI taxonomy): Eukaryota > Metazoa > Chordata > Mammalia > Rodentia > Cricetidae > Ellobius > Ellobius talpinus. The sequence continues at coordinate 4,745 of LOJH01020244.1, forward strand.
AACATTGCCATAGAAGGGACTAACATAGTTACAATGAGACCCTGCTTAGTTCCCACGAGGGTTAACATGATTGTCATCTCAGCAGGATCACCCAGGAGACACATGATTTGAGGTGTGTCTTTGAGGGATTCTAGATTAATTTAATTAAAAAAGGAAGGGCCCACCTGAATTGGGCAGCATCATTCTTTGGGCTGGGGTCTCAGACTGAGCACAAAGGAGAAAGTGAGCTGAGTACCAATATTCATAGCTCTCAGCTTCCTGGTCGTAGATGCAATGTTGCCCATGCCCCCACACTCCTGCTGCTGTGACTTCCCTGCTATGATGGGTTGTAAGCAGAGATGAACCCTCTCTTCTCTAAGTTGTTGTCAGGAATTTTGTCACCACAACAAGTAGCCAATGCAGGTCTTCTTTTTTGACATCTCTGCTAGAAATAGCGCTCAGGGCATGAATTCATGGTTGTTCCAGTACAAAGCCAAGGAACACACTGTACGGAGCCTCTAGGAAAGGGATCCCCAAGAAGAAAGCTAAGTGTGAAAGGCTGGATCTGTTCCAGAACTTGGGAGTGTTTGGTGCATAAACATCTCTGAGAAGTACACTCTGAGATCTCAGGGCTAACCAAGCAGAAGAGGCCACATGCAACCTGGGAAATCAGTGATGGCCAAGATGGCATGCAGAGCCAGAGATAATTGGAACCTCCGTCAAATGATATCATCTCATCTCGCAGCCCTGGAAAATCTTAGTGAGAGTTTGACTTTGACATCCCTGGTTGAGCTACAGGCAAAAGCTGTCACTGTTATTTAACCCATTCTATTCACCAGGAGTAACCACAATGACAAGAATGAGTTGAGGTTGCCTGTGTCATTGGGGCTGATTTTTGTCACATGAACAAGGAATACATTTTGGGGGCCTATGATAATTAGAGGTTTTGATAAAATCAAACATTTCAATTCAGACTTTTCTTTGCACTGAATGGATCTTTCACTGTACAAATCTCATATGTTGCTGGGACTCCTCTTCCTCATTTTGATTCCATGTTCTTTTTCCCTGGACTGAATTTGCCCGAAGTTGGTCTACTTTAGTGGTCCCTTTGAAGGGCAGAGCCTTGGCCTCATTTGCTAGTCCTATTTGGCAATGTGTGTGCATGTTTGTTTATGCTGTGCTGGTCTCTGACCTAAGCTCTTCAGCTTTAGTCTGAACTGCAGTGGCATTCCTTCCCCTTTCCTTTTGGGTCACTTTTTCTTTTCTGTACTTTACAAAGTTTCCTGCTTTTCTCTTTTCAATGGTAAATAACACTGTCTAAAGTTGTGACCTTCTCTGTGATTCTGATTATGTCTGCATCCAAAAAATTCACACCATTTAGTTTTTTATTTAATTAAAATAGAATATATTTATATCATTTTCCTCCACCCTTTCCTACCTCCAACCTCTACCGTGTTTTTCTCCCCCCCCTCCAGTTCATGTTCTCTCCCTCTCTTTTCTTTAGTTATTATTGTTACAACTATAGAAGCAAAGCAAATCTATTTTAAAAGACAAGGGAAATATTTTAGAAGAAAAAGAACAACTTTTTTAATTCAACCATTAATTTTATGACAAACATTAGGGAGTTTATCATTATGATTCTATCATTAAAAATCTTTATATTAACAAGTATTTGGAAATTATTACAGCAGCCTAGCCTATGCTGATCCACACTGACTGTTTTCGTTCATGGGCAACTTGTGAGAGAAGCAGTTACTTCGTTATGAACATATTGCATCATTAGCAAAGTTGAATGTCTCATGTGCTTGGTGGCCACACATGTTTGAACTGTGTTTTCCTACCTTTGCCTTTCCTCCTTATTCTCATCAGCCTATCAAACCTCTATCTCTTTTCCATAGTAGTACAAATATTGTGATCATTGTATTATTAGATTTTAATTTAATTTTTTATAAAATTTTCAAAAATTTGTTCCACCCAACATAGCAGCAATCTTTCATGGTTTTCCTCCTACATATATTTAGGAATGTCTTGCACAGTGAAGGTCAGATTGGCTCACATTTATAATTATTTATTTCCATTGGAGTCTTCTAAGCATCCGTGTTCCTCCCTGAGAATCCAAGCACTCCAGCCTCCCCAATGTGTGCTGTCATCTTCTGCTCACTTGCTTGCTCTCCCTCCACCTCCTGGCTCAGCACTAAGATAGAGATGAATGTCTCAACAATGGCGGTGTGCCCTCTGGCCTGACTTGCCATGCAGATGGTGGACGTGCTGAGAAGCATATGTTTACAGGTTTGCCGAGTGTTGAAAGAAGCCCCAGACTGTACACTCTGTATGCTCCTGCATAGAGAGGACTCCTCGTGCAAGCCAGCAAGTCCCACCTCCTCCCCAGCCCAGAGCCCTTCACCTGCTACTCCTGTGCCCCTGCCCTCTGTGACCCACAGAATGCATCATGCTTGCTCAAAGGTCCTTGGATGCCCAAGTGACTACAGAGGTTGCCAAGGATAAACCTTGGAGGAGTTTGGGGCACAACTTTCCTCCCTGTGCACTCTGGAGTTGGGGTTCATCGGTCCTTCCCCACGCCCTTCACTCAGCCTGTGTTTTGGCCAGGATGGTCCTGGTTCTGCAGAAGCAACCATCTCTGGATCTTCATAATACTCAGAAAACTGACTTCTTGTTCATGAGGACCCACTGTGGCCCCAGTGAAGTGACCCTCTGATACACGCAGCTAGCTTTTTATTGTGGCTCCTGTCTCAGCATGAGTCCCTTTGTGACTTCTGTGGCACAGGAAGGGACCACTTATGTGGCAGTACCCTGAATATTATTGCTACCTTCTGAGAAGGGCATGCGGCAGAAATGGTTACCTGTCCCCAACTAACATAAGAAAACAGGAAAATTTCTTGTATGTCAAAAGAAAGAGGGGACCTGGTCACCCGTGATGTCTAATGCACACTTGTCAGTGATCCTAACATTGCCTCACTTCATGTTCCTCCACTTAGGACGGTTTAAAAGCTATTCATTGAGGCAAATGTATTAATCAGTAATTATAACATTAACACTGTCTAACGAACCACTCTAAACTCAATGCTTTATGTTAATCAGAATTCATGTTTTTCCCTGACTTGGGACTCTGCCTATTAGCTGTCTTGCCTGAGTTCTGAGTGCAGGTTAGTCTGGAATGGCTGCAGGGTTTCAGTTGGATCAACAATCCACGAACTGGGTATTCTAATGATAGATCAGAGGGATCAAGGAGCCCAATCAGATCTTGGTCGTGAATGTAAGTCCTGCTCCACACACATCATATCTATTAATATTTCATGGCCAAACCAAGACACCAGGCCTTGCCCAAAGTAAGGGAAAGATAAGTATCACTATCCACGAAGCACAAAAATGTATGTTTCTATTAAAGGGGGAAGCAAAGATCTGGGCTTAAAGACCTCATCAACTATGAGTGGGGTCAAGAAGGTGGCTTCCCAGAGGACAGCTTGAATCCACCCCGCCATGCACGGATTGTGTGCCCCCAGGTAGGCTCTCTTAGATCTCCCACCACAAAAGGGTATGTTCGCACCTACAGCTCTGTATCTACTACGGCAGTGCTTCTCAGCCTCCCAACCACAACAGCCTTTCAGTACAGTTTCTCATGTTGTAGTGATGCCACCTTCGTTACTGCTTCCTAATTGTAATTTTGCTGCCATTATAAATTGTAATGTAGATATCTGGGTTTCCCAATGGTGTCAGGCCACCCTTATGAAAGGATCATTCAACCCCCAAAGGGATCCCGACCCACAGGTTGAGAACCATTGCACTATAGGCTAGTCCCATCTCTCCACTTCAGCAGAGACTGGGGGGTGAGACTTTCCCCAACCAAAGACTAGAGGAGAGTGAGAGGCAAAGTCCTCCGGAGAAGTCACCAACATCACAGGTGTCTAAATGCTTCTTAGGTAAGGGCTTTAAACGAGCTGAGGGCTCGGGATTGCACCTACCCTAGGCATCTACCTAAAGCACATTGACAGACTGTCCGCCCTTCCTGAGGCTCTAAGGAGCAAGAAGCTGAGGGGGGATCTCCTGCGTTAGGCAGGGTTTTGCAGAGAAAAAGAACCAATGGCTGACAAGAGGCACTGACCATGCTGCTATGAGAAATGTTCACTTGAAAGATAGCTGCCATCTTTCTAAGTTTTGGCTTTATTTTTTAAGATAAAGCCAAAGAGAAACAAATCTCATACTAGGGACCTTTCCCTGAGGTGACTTATTCCTGCCCTCGGTGACCCTTAACAGACAGGGTCACAACAAGTCAAACTCTTCTGCTGGTAATAAATGTTAACTCTGCGGGAAGTCAGCCTTGTTTCTCTGACCCTGATAGCCTGAGTCATCTGAAGGCCACAGGAGTCCCCAGGCCCTACCCGCCCTAACCGCCCCTTCACCTCTCTGGAAATGACTCCATAGCTTAAGATACACAGGAGTTTGTTGCTGTTGATTTTAAAGTCAGGTCAAATTTATACTATTGGCCAGCTTAAAAGCCAGGTGGCCTACACTCAGGATCTGCGGTCTATGACCAAGTTAGCTCCCAGATTTCCAATAATGGTTTCTAGAGTCACTAATGTTTGGTTTAATCTTAAGAAAAGCCACTCTCCCAACGCAAAAAAAAATCTCCAATCAAACCAGATTAGATCGGGTGGACTGAGACAGTGTGGCGGGGAGAGGCACCCACGCAAACCCCGGAGACCACGTGTTCCTTTTTCCGGTGCAAGCATAAATACCCTGTGGACGTGGTGCTGACCCTCCCCTGGGAGGGTCATCAGCACTTGGAAGGCTGGGAGTTGGAATCCAAGCACTTGGCAGGCTGGGAATTGGAGTCCAGGCGCTTGGCAGGCTGGGAATTGGAGTCCAGGCGCTTGGCAGGCTGGGAATTGGAGTCCAACTCAATATTACAACGAACCTGCATATGTTCATCTGAAGGCACTCTGTCCTCTGTGGTCAGCCCAGAGCTGAACACATAACCTCCAGAACTCCCAGCTCCCCATGCCTTCCTCAGGTAAAGAATCTTCCTGTGAAAAGGCCACTCTGTGCATTTGTTTTTATTCTGTATTTACGTGTGCAGGTGCCTGTGGAGGTCAGAGGAAAGCCATGGATTTCATTCCCCAGGTACCTCCTCCTTTTCTGTTTGAGACAAGCTCCCTCACAGGCCTGGAACTCAGCAAGGAGGTCACTTAGGTGAGCTGGCCCTGGGATCTATTGTCTCAGTCCCTCCAGGACTAAGATTACAAGTCTGTGCCACCACACTCTGCTTCTTCACATAGGTTCCGGGGCTCGAACTCAGGTCCCCCTGAGTTGCTCTGGCTGCAGGGCAATCATTTTACCTACTAGGCCGTCTACCCAAGCCCTAAAAGGGTGACTTTAAATAGAATGCTCATTTTTCCTAAGTAGCTATACAATACAAAGCTCCCAAACTGCGTGCCTAACTGTGGCTCTATTTTGTTTTTGAGTGACTCCAGCCATTTTATGTCAACAGAAAATGGGCCTGAGGTCATCTTGGCTAAGGGTAAACAAATACCTCCTCTTGGTTTTGAAAAGGGGAGGGGGTGAAAGTCTCCCTTCCTGCCTTGCCTAGCGCAGCTTGGCCAGTTTGCTTTCTGTTAGAAGACTCGCTCGTGCTTTATGGATTTCTAAAGAGCCAGAGTTTGAACTTAATTCTTCTTCACTTTAAGACAAGAACCCCAAAGTTAGCATTTAAAATGTCACGTGTAGCTAGGGGCCTCTGTAGGTCACAGAAGTCTGGGAAACCCATACTGGGAAGTAATAAAATTGACAATGAATGGCTTTAAGACCGGAGACTTGCCCTGAGAGTTCAAGAATAGAAAAATTGAAATGACACTATGAATAACTCCAGAAAGTTAATAGTTGAGCCTTAAAGGAAGGAAGTCAGTTCATCGGCTGAGTTACGCTGTGTCCTATTCTGAGGGTCTCTTAGAGGACGTGAACTTTGAACAGCCAGTGAATTGTGTGCATGGAGGTGGCCCTTCAACAGGATCACATCATTTAAATCAGCATCCCTTGGCCACCTTATTTACCAACTGAGACTCAGGGCAGGGAGCCATGTCTCAGGGGTGGAGAGCAGGGAGAGGTAACGGAGGATTTGAACAGAGCCATGCAGCTCTTGCAGTGGTGTGAACTCTCGTTAGCAGTGTGTGTCTAAGCTCAAGACCAAACACAGATTTCCTTATCATGGTCTCACAGCATGATGTTATCCAAGACTCTCTGTGATATCTCCAGAAAGGGACCTCAGTTATTCTGGAAATTAATGTTGCCAAAAGTGGTGGATCGTGGCAGACACCATGAGTCCACACCGACTTGTCCCCTAACTGAGCACTGTGTGTCAGGAACATCTTTTGATTGCAGGCACAGAGTTCTGCCTGTTGTTCATCCTGCTCACTGACAATCACTGGTCTCTTGTTAGATCAGAGGTTCTCAACCTGTGGGTTGTGACCCCTTTGAGGGTCAAATGAACCTTTCATGAGGATCGCATATCAGATATATTGCATATCAGATATTTACATTATAATTCATAACAGTAACAAAATCACAGTTATAACACAGCAATGAAAATAATGTTATGTTGGGGTTCACCACAGAATGAGGAACTGAATTAAAGGGTCACAGCATTAGGAAGGTGGAGACCACTGTGTTTGATGCTCCAGATCCCTCTAGTTTTCAGTGATTGCAGAAGAAAACAAAATGCCACAGGGGCAGCTGAGATGACTTAGTGGATAAAGGCTGTCGCTTTGCTAGCCTGACAATCATTCCCCAGGTCCCACATGAAGGCAGGAAAGAACCTGCTCCTGCAGCTGTCCTCTGAGCTACATGCGTGGCCTGTGGAACACATACACACTTACCCAGTCAATCAATACGTAATTAATTAATATATAAAAAAGGTATGCTGGGCATCCTGGCCCAGAATCCTTGTACAGGTGTTGGCATTTCTTATTAGTTATATTTCTGTTGCTGTGATGAATACTGTGACCAAGGCAGCTCATAGGAGAAAGGATGTGTTTAGCTTATGGTTCCAGAGGGATGAGAGTTTATGCTGGTCGAACAGAGGTAGCAGGTGGCAGGCAGCTGAGAACTCACATCTCAAACGACACACAGGAAGCAGAGAGAGCACAATGGAAATGGCACAAGGCTTTTGAAACGTCAAAGCCCCCAGTGGCGTACTTCCTCCAGTAAGGTCACACTTCTTAAACCCACCTAAACAGTCACTAACTGGAGATCAAGTATTCAGATGCCCGAGACTATGTGGAACAGCTCGTTCAAATGACCACAGCAGGACAGATTCTAGTGCGCATTATTAGACCAATGGTGCATGTTCATTTTCATGATTTCTCCAAGCTGACACCCGCTAAGTTCGTCTTGTGCTCCACCAACATCAGTTGGAACCTATTGCTTTCCCTCATCTTCCCTAATATTAACTTTCCATTTTTTAACAAGTAGGTTAAAAATATCCATCATGTCCCTTCTGCTTCTTCAATTGTTTGTGAAGTTGAGCATCTTCTGGCATATTTGTTAGTGTGTACATGAATATTTTCCTGTATTTCTTCTTCTGGGAATTATTGTTCAGCATCTTTAGTCTGTTTTTATTGTGTGTGTGAACACATGTTGAAGGTCAGGGGTCAGAGGACAATTTTCTGGAGTAATTTCTCTCCTATCACGTGAGTCTCCAGGATTGACCTCGGGTCATCAGGCGTGGTGGTAATCACCCACACCACTGAGGGAGTTGTCTCGCCAGCCACCATCAGCCTATTCCTACTGAGCTTTTGTCTTCTCTTACTTATTTGTAAGTTAATACCTATTTGTAGTAGCCCCTTGGTTTATTATAGGTTGCAAATATTTTCTTCTTACATTTCATGTGTGCTTTGACTTTGTTGTTTACTTACAGAACAGTATCCTAAATTTGAGAGGCAGCCAATCTGCCAATCATTTTCCTTTGTGGATTTGTGTCATGCTTGGAAAAGTCCTTCCTCCCCCTGTAATTATGAAAATATTTCTCTATATGTCAGCTTTGTTATTTTGTTCTTTATGCCTATATGTTTACCCATCTGGAATGGATTATTGTTTGTGACCCGAGGAAAGCTCTGACTGTATGTATTTCCAGGTGTATTGCTGTTGACCTAGCCTTGTGACTGCAAATTTACTGCTCCCTGCCTATCTTAAAGCTCAATTCTGTCAGTGCTGAGTTCCAGCCTGTGCCAAAGGCTGGTTCTACATTAAATAATCCAGTGGCTCTCAGGCTTCACCTAACATTAATGTCACCTGATTGATGTGTGTGTGCATGTGTGTGTACATGTGTGTTTTATATGTGGTGCATGCATACTTGTGTGAGAGAGTGCCTGTGTCTATAATTGGATGTGCAGAGGCCAGGAGAGGACGCAGAGGGTCCTGTTCTATCACTGTCCGCCCTCTTCTCCTGACACAGGGTCTCTCCTCTTGCTGTGGGAAACTGTGTACTGCTCTTGTTTCTCTCACTGCCTAACCTAATTACTACCAGCCTTCAAATCTGTTCCTCCTGGGAGGGATCAATTCAGCCAGAAAGGTTGGGCGTTTCTGTGAAGCAATCCCATGAACACAGGTACGACTTTCTGGGGCACAGAAAGCTGACCGCCTCCGTTCCCTTTTGTTCTGCCTCCTTCTGTGTAGCTGCAGCATCAGCACCTCCAAAGTCACTCTTTTTCCTGCTTTCTACACCAGTCATCCACTTCGCCTGGCCTTGGCCTATGCTGGGCCCTGAGCTGCCCACTTTGTCCCCTCCCCAGCTGTCTCTTAGCCGAAGTCTATCCCCACCGTGCTACAGGGGCTGTTAATTCAGCAGCACATTGGAACCACGGGCAGAGCTTTGTAAAAAATTCCTGAAACTGAAGCCACACCCCAAGTCAGTTATAGAAACCTCTATGGGCAGGGCCAGGGCTTCTGAAAGCTCCATAGGCAGCTGGGAAGCGTGGCTTCTGGGGGTGGCTAATCCTATACCAAGCCCCAATACTGCTATTCTGGGAAATGACCTCAAATTTTATCTGGGCCCACTGGGACATACACAGGTGTCACAACTGTTTTTTGTAAATAAATTTTAAAAACCATTATTTGTTCATTTTGGAGTAGGTACAATCAACATTTAAAAGGTATAGAGAGGAGAGAAGGTCTTCTCCCTACCCCTGGCCCTCCAACCCCCCAGGAGGCCCACCTCTCAGCTCTCCAAAGGTACCTGGCTTAGCTGAAGAGACCAGCCTAGCAGTTTTAGTATCACAGATGCCTGGTGGGAATCTTGCCTCAGCCACTGGCTTCTCCATGAGGCTCGGCCACTGGTGTGCTCTCCAATCCTTTCTTCCAACTCAAAGTCGATACTAATCATCAAGAAACAAGTTCAATGTCACCTTCCTCAGTCTCCCAAAAAAGAAGACAAAATACCTAAGCTAGAACCCAGGCTGTGTCACTAGCATGAAGCCAGGAACTCGTTGCCACCTGGATGGGAGAAGTGGCACAGGCACAGCGGGGCTTCCCCTAGACAGCCCAACAGAGTGAGTGAGCAAAGATCCAGCAACGGGACCAACCAGGGTCTGCAAGCCCCAAAGCTTGGGCTCCACTCTCCAGGAACAAATGCAGCCTTAAAGGCAGTTTAGCAGAAGAGGCAATCATCACATGTGTGGACAGCTATGTGGCTCCAGAGAGACAGCCCAGCATGTATTGTCTCGATGTTCAGAAATCTGAAGTGTGGTCACTGAAGCAAGGCATTTCGCATTTTCCCCACCGCAGCCTGCAATGGGAGCTGATACTGAACTGTGTCAAGGCCCCAAACCAGGCTGCTTACTGTCTGTATGTGCCTATGTATGAGGGAGACAGAGAGACAGCAAGGAGAGCAAGAGAGACACACGGAGACACTCTGTATGTCTGAACAACTAGGTGCCGCAGAGGTCAGAAGACGGCATCTGATTTCTTGGAGTTGGAATTATGGGAGTTTGTGAAGACTAAAGTTGTGTCCTCTGGAAGAGCAACAAGCAGCTCTTAACTGCTGAGCCAGTTCACCTCTAGCCCCTGATTCTTAATTATGATGAAGTTCAGTTTATTTATCCATGGTGTTTATCACAGCAACAGATATATAACAAACACATGGAGTAAGTGTTACCCGTGGGGGTGGTGCCCAAAGTCTGGGCAAAGGGACTTTCTAAGTCGATCTGGTTTATTTCCTGTGTCTCAAACTGCAGGCAGGGCTCAACTTGCATGCGACTTCTGACTCTGTCCTCCACAAGAGGGCTACTTGGCCTACTGTTTAGGGGTAAAGGTGGGACACCTGCACAGGAATCAAGAGAACTAGGTCACACGTCATGGAGATAGTCATGACACTGCCTCTGGCTCTCAGTTTCTTCTAGATTTTGATATCTAGAAAAAGTATGGGGGAGGGGCAGAGATCAAAGTTACTCTCCACTTTAAAAAAAATGTCGTGTGTGTGTGTGTGTGTGCGCGCGCGTGGACATGAAGCAAATGTGCTCGAGCAGGGTGTGTCAGTGTGGATTTGCGCACATGGAGGCCAGAGAACAGCTGTCAGCCTTGCTTCTCTCCTTCCACCTCTAAAGGAGTTCCGGGAATTCAGTTTGGGTCCTCACATTTGTGTGGCTAATGTTTTAACCTGCTGAGCCTTCCCGGAGGCTGTGCTGGCTGGTTTCATGTCAGCTTGACAGAAGCTGGAGTCATTTGGGGAAAGGGAATCTCAACTGAGAAAATGCTCCCAGCAGGCTGGTCTGGGGGAAGCCTGTGGTGTGTTTCTTGTTTAATGACTAGCTCTGGACTGATTACTCCTGGATGGTGTAAAGAAATAGGCTGAGCAAAACACGAGGGAGCAGGCCAGGAAGCAGCACTGTTTGGTGGCCTCTGCTTCAGCTCCTGCCTCCAGGTTCCTGCCCTGACTTCCCTCGGTGACGGACTGTTACCTGGAAGTGTGTGGCGTTTATAGCAATAGCAGGCCTAACTAAGACAGTAGCCCCACCTTATTCCTTGAGACAGGGTCTCTTGTGGAACCTAGAGTTTGCCAACGCACTAGACTGGCTGCTCAGTGAACTCAGCCTGTTGCCGCCTCCCCAGCGCTGCTGTGACAGACACAGACGTTGCACCTAGTGTCTCTCTGTCCTTGGATCCAAACTCAGGCCCTGACTGCTTGAGCCTCTCCAGCCCCACCAGATTTTTTTTCTAATGGCAGAATTAGCTTGCTGGTCTCCAAAGCTGCCTGAGACCTCCGCTGGCACAGAGCTTAACAGACACAGCAGCTGCTGGTGGCGGAGTGTTCGCTCTGGCAGGGAGTGAAGTGATTTACTGCCTAATGGGATTCTTGCTGTAGGTGTAGATCCGCTAAGTCTACCCAAGTTACCACGAGCCACATGGGGCTATTTGATCATATATTAATTTAAGTGAAGCAAAATTGAAAAGACAATACTTCAGGACATGAGTCACATTTCAAGGGCTCACTGGTTGCCTGCAGTTAGCAGCTTCTGAACTATATGAGACATCTTCATCATTCCAGAAAGTTCTACCAATAGCACCAGTGCAGAGAGGACATCTTGGCTGCTTTGATTTTACAAGGATTCATGGAGCTAAATGCAGAGAGGACATCTTGGCTGCTTTGATTTTACAAGGATTCATGGAGCTAAAGGAAAGCCAATGACAGGATGGAGAGTACTGGCTCTCTCTCTGGGCTGTCTTAGGACCACAGGCTCACACAGCAAGATGGAGAGTAGTGGCTGCCTCTCTGGGCTGTCTTAGGACCACGGGCTCACACAGCAAGTGTAATCTGCCCAAGAAGCCATTCTTCACATTTTCTAATGAGAACACAGCTCAGAGGCAGAGCCCGTTGTCGACGCTTTTGAACTACTCATCACCTATGCGGTGTGATTGGTGCAGGCAGCAGGGTGGGCTACTGGGAGTTGCTGTCCAGATGGGGGAGGCTCTGAGGAGCCCTTTCTGTCTGCCGTGCCTCAGTTTCACCTCTTCCCCGGATTTCTAGAAGTTGATCTGAATTTCTAGAGGAAGACTCCTGTCTAGAAAGTGGCAAACAAAGAGAAAAGCCAGGTGTTTGCTATAGCAAGATGAAAATGTGTCGTCGGTCATCACAAGTGTCCAGGGAGAAGGAAGAAGGAAGAGCTGTTTGTCTCAGGGATGTATTACTACAGTGTGAGCCTCCTCCGGGTCCCTGACACCTTGTTCATTGGGCCTGACTGTAACAATAAGGCCTCAGTGGCCCACACTGTTTGTTGTTTTCTCTTTAGTCTCAGTGTTAAGGCAAGAGTAGCCTAAGATGTGTTACCAGTGGGACCTACTCCACCTTATCTGCAGTTTTGACTTCCACACTTTCAGTTACCTATGGTCCACAAGGAGAGAGACAGGGAGAGAGAGAGAGAGAGAGAGAGAGAGAGAGAGAGAGAGA
>LOJH01020245.1:1191-20835 GCA_001685095.1 Ellobius talpinus
GGGGCTGGGAATCAAACTCACAGCAAGCTCTCTTAACGGCTGAGCATCTCTCCAGCCCTTGAGTCACCTTCAATGCAGCCATTCCACAGAGAAGGCTGCCTGCATGCAGTGACAGAAAAACGGCTTTCCAGGATTCATTGCCCCAGAGGCCTTGCAGTTCCCACGCTCCAGGGGAGCCTCTTGTAAACCCTGCCATCTCTGTCCACTTACACAGGTGCTGTTCCCAAGAGCATGATCCCTGCAGACGAATGCCCACCTCAGCGCATGGGGAACCTCAGGATTTCCCAGACACAGCCCACCCTGGCCTCCCGAGTAAGGGCATGAGGACAGTGTGAGCGGAGGAGTGTGGACGAATGTCAGGCCTGTATCCAGTCTCTCCAGTCCCACTACCTCCTGCCTGCCTTATTGACCCTTGCTTTGGGTGCAAGAGCCTAGTACTTGGAATCCCAGCCCCTGGCTTCTCTCATACTTTCAAGGACTATGCAGAACAGGAAGTTGGCTGCAATTCCTGAACACTCTGGGAGCTGTGTGAGCAGGTGGTCAGAGGGGACACAGCCTCCAGATCTTGTATAGTACTCTCCCACACCTGTGTGGATCCCTGAGCAGTAAGAGGACTCCCAACAACTGCTTCTTGGACCTTCAGCTTAGCTTCCAGGCCCTACACGGAAAGAAGATGTAGGGATGAACCCAGGACCCTGGCAATTTGGGGAGAAGGCCTAGCTAGCCAAAGGCCTGAAGCCCTCAGCTATTACTGAGGCAACCCCCTCCCCATAGTCCTGGACTTGGCAAGGGGGTCCTCTAAGCTCCTGGGCCAAGAGCCTAGCAGCCTTGACAGCGTACCTCCCCTTGGCCTGCCTATGTCTGCCCTCTGCCCAAGGATTCCTCAAGGCTCTGCCCCCCCATTAGAGAGAGTCACCCACCGAGGCCTGTCAGGATGTCAGCAGTCACTCTGCTGAGAAGCTGCTGGAAGGATGCAAGTTTCCAAACGAAGAGCCAGCTGGCTCCAGCCCAGCTCCTCCTTTATCCATGTGAGAAAGAGACCGATCCAGTGTGTTGGGCCCCTGAGACAGTAAAACTGAAGCCTGGCATCTGTAGCCTCTAGAGCTAGCAAGGACTGGCAGCCCACACCACCGCTGCTAGAAGCAGCTCCGACGTCCCCACAACCTGTGGGGGATTAAAACAGCTCACGCCAGTGTCAACTCCAGCCTTGACCCCTTTCAAAAAGTTTCCCAATGGCATCTTTGCCACCAACCAGCAGTAAGATACACTGGGAACAGAAGAGGTCCCGGCTCCTTCGGCTCCTTCCTCTTGGACATTCTCTTACTCTTGGCCAGCCTGCTGGCAAAACACAGCAGGGAAGCCCAACCCTACACTTCCAGCCTGTGGTGGGAGCTTCACACCACAAACCAGGAAGTGGGGAGGAGGGGGCAGACCTTGCGCAATCCCACACTCAGGCCAGAACATCTGGAGAATAGGATGCTGGCAACCACCCCCATCTCCTCCCGGGGGCAGAAGCCAGACTGCCCACCAGAGAAGTTTGTCATTCACACAAAGGTGGGGGATGAGAGAGCTCTCTAGGAGGCTTCACAATGCCCTCTTCCTGCCCTTATCAGAGAACAAGAACCCAACTAGGGTCTCAGTTTTCCTCCTAGATTGGGAAGGGGCATTATTCCCACAGGAAGGGATAGTCATTGTTTGGACAGAATGGCTGTAGGGGGATAAGGAGGAAGGGGGTGGGAGCCACATCCAGGCCAATCTCATTAGTTCAAATTTACAACATATTGCCCCTAACCCACCCCACCCCCCCGGAAACAGCACAGAGTGCCACAAACAGCTGGATGACTTCCAGCAGGCAGCAGGCAGGCAGAGAGGCTGCCCCTCCCTCCCCAGGAAGTTCTGGTTGAGGCCCATGAGAGGGGATGGCTGAGCCCCATCCTGAGCTGACCAGTGGAGTGCAGTTGGGGACCAGAATCCTGATGAATAGCCTAGCCTTGGGCTGGGATAATTTCCTTGTTTATCTAAGGGTCACAAACATATGACCTGTCCCTCTGTGCTGTCTAGCATCTCCTATTCTACACCCAGTTAGTTGCTCTTCCATGCCAGGGTCAAAGAAATCAGACAGTTGTGACAAGCAAGCCCTCAAGGATTCTGACAAGGCAGGGGCAGAATGTGAATGAGGAGGTAAGATTGTGTCTGCCAAGAAACAGTCAGAGCCAGACTACCTTTAGAATGGTAGAAGAGGGTGAGGGTGGCTCTGCTGGGTGTGGGGGCTGCCACGGAGCCGACGCAGTAAGCCAGATCCTGGAGCACCTTACCCTGTCCTAAGACCTCCCTTCCTTTGGGTCAGTCATTTCCCATTCGAGGCTCAAATCTCTGCCACCGGTGCGCAATCTCATTTGAGAGGCTACAGATAGGGTGAGTAGCAAGCCTCGGTCCTAGAGAGGGAGAGTAATTAGAGGTGTGGGGCAACTGTTACCCAGTTAGATGGGTATTCTCAGGTCCCTGCAGCCTTTGCCCTGCCCTACAAATTGGCCCAGTTTAGGTGGTGAGCCCTCTTCGCAGGAATCCCAGGCATCAAAGGGCTGGGGATCAGGGATGTAAGCAGTGGTCTACTGCCAAGGCAGGCTTCCCTTTCTTTCCTCTCTATCAGCTGTGATGACCAGGGCAGGGGCCTCCAGATGGGGCAGGCATCCACTTCCGTTCAGTTCTCCCCTTACCCCCCAATAAGGTTGGGGAAGGAGAGTTCCAGGATCAGAGATCGGTCTGAGGTTCCAAAGCCTCATGTTTGTTCTTCCACACCAACAACCGCACCCGCTGTGACCCAGCCCGTCCCAAAGCAAGGCCTTCCAGCCCGGGACCGGCGAAAATTCAGTCCAGGATCGGGTGGGGGGTGGAGTAGACGGCACTCGGCCACTAGGATAGGACCGGACTGGGGAACCTGGGCTCAGGCCAGAGTGGTGAAGGTAAAGTAGGTTCTGACACTCGCCCCGCTCCTCCCCTAGACTCCTCGCTCCGCCTCTTCGCACACTCGCCCCACCCCCGAACTGTGTGCCTTCTGCGCAGGCTCCAGTCTCCGCCCTCTCGCGCTTCCGGCAGCACGGCGCATCCTGTAGGCGGCTAGATGCGAGCTCGCGGCCGGGCCGGTCTGAGTGCGCGCCTGGGCCGAGGAGCTTTAAAACTGGTGTCCGTGACCCTGCCTCCCGACACCGACCAGCCTCTGTTTCCTGGAAGAGCCCGTCGCCCTGGGAGTGCCAGAGCAGGATCCCGAGTGACCGGATGCCGTGAGGCCGATCAGATGCCAGCGCCGGTGAGAGGGGGCGCAGCGTCGTGGAGTCTGAGCCCATGGCGAGCTGGCACAGTGGGTCGGGCTGCAGAGACGGTCACGTCAGCATCCATTTCTGGCAGCCTGGCAGCCTCGGTCCAACCTGGACGTCAACACAGCAGATAAAAATAATGGGTCTTACCCGGGCGTGGTGGTGCACGCCAGTATTTCCAATACTTGGGAAGTGGATGGAAGCAGGAGGATCGGGAGTTCAGAGCCAGCGTGGTCTACATGGGACCTTGTCTAAAGAAAAGTAATGGCTCTTTAACCAGCCACGGAGCCGTGGTCATAGCTGAAGCCCAGCTTGGGCTGAGGACAGGTCTTGGTCCGGCCCCAGGTTCAACGGCCCAGTTGTTGTCCCTTTCATCCCGTCTGTTGTACCACAATAGCTGAAGGATGTAGTCAGATTTCCTACTTCGTTTATCCGACTTTTGGTACACTAAGGCCTGCTGTGTCTTACTGACCCATAGACTTTTTGTTCCAGTTCCTAGTTATTCTCATATCCAGTCAGTCAGAGGTCATTTGGGAGCCAGCAGGGTTGTATCCTGAACACTTAGAATGGGATCAAGTAGGGGTGGTCATCCCCATATGTACCCACTTGTGGACCAGGTCTTCTGGTCGAAACTGAGGGGGCCTCGTGGCCTAGCTTTTGAGCGTGACAGGAAAAAACTCGGTCTGTTTCTCAGCTAGGCCCTTCCCAGGTTCTGGTTGTATTTTAATTCCTAGCCAGGATTAGGAACAAGGAGTCAGGTTCCCGAAACAAGTTTCCTTGGGAATGGTGTGATGTAGGGGAATCAGAAAATGCCAGCCCTTCTGTATCAGACTCAGGCACCCAAGTTTCTCCTGTGTGCAGCAGGTGTGGGTAGAGAATGCCCACCCACCTGGCATCACTAACGGCCTGTCATTATCCACACTATGCCCCAAGGCCCCCTGAGGCTATGTTAGCTGTGGTATTCTGTTTATGCCTCAGAATAAACTACACAATGGGAACCCCACTCTGCTGATAAAGAAACCCAGGCAGGCAGACAGACGCTTACTTTTTTTCCCCCATTACAGCTTTCCCGAAAGATTGGGCAAAGAAAGCAGCGACTAGCAGAATCCCAGCAGCAGCCGATCCCTAAAGAGAGGCCACCCTCAATCCCGGGCCTCCAGCGGAGCATCTACTTCTCCAGTTCAGAGGACCACCCTGCCCGGCTGGGGCCAGAGTTTTTTGACCAGCCAGCAGTCACCCTGGCCCGTGCATTTCTGGGGCAGGTAATGTAAATGCAGGTGCAGGTTCCAGGAACCCTAATCCTGTCACTACTTGTTCACATCCCTGATTCGGCCTTCCTTGTGCTCACATAAGTAGCTGCTTTGTCCACCTTGGCCTGGGACAGTTTGACTATTGCCTAGCATCACTACAAAGAAAAAGAATATTGATGATAGTGGTGTTTCTTGGTGGAGGTAGCAGGGCCACTGGAAACTCTCCTGCTTTGGCAATCAATTGTTAGCCTTACCCATCTGTCTAAAATCCTCTTAGGACAGGTTGTTTGCAAGGACTATGGATGATATTAGGTAAACCCTGTTCCCTGATGGCTGGGACCAGGGATACCATTAGGCTGCATGTCTGAATCCCTTGAAAGAGCTGGTCTACTCGCTGTAGGGCTGTACCAGGCATGCTTGGAGTGGGAATGGGGACTACCCCAGGCCCAGCCTGGTGTGCCCTATAATACAGCCTGTCACCTTCTGAAGTGCACATCATGGAGCTGGCCGGGTTCATCTGGAGCACCCACTATTCTTAGGTGCCAGAGCTTTGACAAGCTTCCCTTTAGGGTAGCATGGCCAAGGACAGCCAGTTTCTCTAATAGAAAAGATGGTGCTAAGAGTCCATGTTAACAGGAACAGACACTGACCTACAGCAGAAGGCACTTAATTCTGTTGTCAGGCTGTTTTAAGCTGCAAGAATCTGTGTTCCTTCTAAAAGCACCAGAGTATTCAACATCTAAGATATGACAAAATAACATGGCACAGATTCATCCCAGGTTTAGGTAAAGGACCCAAAGATGGCCCAATACCACCACCATACATCTGCCACTATTCAGCATCTTGGGCATGTCAGCTGGCTCCCTGTCATGCCTGCTTGAGCCCACATTGGTAGACAAGATGATGTCTGGCAGGGAAAGGGGTATTTTAGCCTGTGTATCTATCCCTTTGGTCAAGGAAAACCCAGGCGTGGGTCACAAGCTCAGTAAAGGTTCACTGCAGTGAGCTGCTGGGACAGCAGACTGCTCTGGCCTGAGGACCATGTTGCCTTCCCAGGCCCTCCACCAAAAAAGTGCTAGGGGCTCCCTCCAGCTCAGCTGGGGTTCCCAGTGTGCCCCTTGGAGACACTGGAGCATGAGTATGGTTGAAGGCACACTCCCTGACCTTTTTCTCCTCCCCAAACGGTCATCCCTGTCTTCAGTGTTTTGGGTTCCTGAAAGGATTTCCAGGCTTCCATGACAAGCACTGGCCCCTCTTCCTCCACCCTGCCTGTTATATCAACCCTGAGGCACCATGGGTCTACCTGGACTGAGATAAAGGTGCCTTCCAACCAAATAATCCCTCAACCCTAAGGATATGAAGTGCTATGGACATGGCTGGATCCTGAAGTCTTCCTATCACCCCTGGTTAAGAGTGCTGGCCAGTCTTAGGAGCATGGACCAGGCTAGGCATTGCATGAGCTGGCCCCACTGGCCCCGTTTCTCATTAAGGCCTTAACATTAGTAGGCATGACCTGAGATGTAGATCCTTTGTGGCTAGCCTGTTTTAACAAGCACACTACAGAATCTGGAATATCCCAGGAAGCTGTGTAAGGCCCCCTTGGGGCCACTGAACATTTAAGGCTCTCAAGGGAACTCTGGGAGAGGATGTGGGAAAGCAGAGAACACATTGAGGGACTTTGAGGTCAGCCTGCACAGTGAAGCTCGAGATGTGGTCAGAACCCTGAGTGAACAACTGTAGTTGGTCAGGAATGGCTAGTCACCTTAACAGCGCATCCAGGCTCTGAGCAGGAGCAGAAGAGGCAGAATGGAGAGCCAGGTGGCTGGGTCTGGGTTCCTGGTCCATCTTGAACTTAAGAGAGGAGGTCTAGGTGGGGACTGTCCAGGTGAGTTGACCCCCATCCCTATGGTCTGAGCAGGCTCAACGCCCACAGGTCCTTGTCCGGCGACTCGCTGACGGAACAGAACTCCGTGGGCGCATTGTGGAGACTGAGGCATACTTGGGGCCAGAAGATGAAGCTGCTCACTCAAGGGGTGGCCGGCAGACTCCCCGCAACCGTGGCATGTTCATGAAACCCGGGACGCTATATGTGTACATCATCTATGGCATGTACTTCTGCTTGAATGTCTCCAGTCAAGGTTAGTGGTACTGGGCTTGGGGAAACAGACCGGGTAGCAGCCGGCCAACTCCCCTGGAAGACTGAGGTAGACAGGCATTTGAGCAGGGCAATGCCATTGCCAGGGGTTATGGCTGTTCTTGACAGGGCAAGAAAGCCTGGCTAAAGCAGCTGAGTTTCCACAAGACAGAGGCTACAGGGACAGCTTGAATGCAGAGCAGTCAGGTCCTGTGGCCAGAGTCCAGAAGGATGTTTTTGATTCTGGGTTAAATTTGGAGTGGGCCAGCGGGTAGGGAAGTGGAAAGCAAGAGACTGGTTTGGGGTAATCTGGGCTCATACAGGAACTTTGCCAAAAGTCCTATTATGTGATCTGGCTCAGTTATTCTCATCCAGGAGCATTTCTGCCCCCTTAGGAGACATCAGGCAATGTTTGGTGACTTATTTGGTTATCGTAACTGGCTAGGTAAAGGCAGGGATGCTTCTAGAAACCCTGCAGTAACCACAGAGGACCTTTTGGCCCCAGATAGCATTTGTGGAGGGTTACTGGTGCAGTGTTCCTGAGAGAAACCGACTTTCCTCTGGGGTCCAGCTATGTCCTGACAAGCATGTAGCATTGTCCCCAGTGGTCTGAGTCTGAAGAACCAGTATCATCCTACCAAAGCCACCACTGGCCAGGAACATGATTGGCATATCTCAACATATGTGCTTAATACCCTCCTGCTTGCCCACAGTGACCAAATGTTCTTGGTTTGCTGGACAAGTACTTGTACTGCAGGTTAGCCCTGGCAGAAGGCTAAGGTGTCCAGTGCAAGGGGTTTGGAAGCTAGAGGTGACTGGCTCTGTGCCTATCACAAAGCTGATACTGAGTGTTACTATGGATGACTAGACATCATTATGAGAGGAGGCTGGAGAGGTAGTTCAGTGGTTAAGAGCATTGGCTGCTCTTGCAGAGGACCTGGGTTCTTTTCCCAGCCTCCACATGGCAGTTCACAACCATAACTCCAGTTCCAGGAGATCCAGTGCCCTCTTCTGGCCTCTGTCAGCACCAGGTGTACAAGCGTACAGACACATACAAGCAAAATTTCAATACACTTCTTTTTTTAATTAAAAAGAGAGAAAGATGACAGAAGCCTTCTTGGACAGAACCAAGCCCGCTAGTGTGGCTGAACTAAGGAAACAAAACCAGAGATGGTTAGTGCTATAGTCTGGGGGAGGAGGGGAGGGGAAATGCAGGCTCCTGAGACATGGTGAACAAGGCAGAGGCAGGGGTGAACATGTAACTGAAACACCCCAAGAACATCCAGGTTGGAGGCAAATTCCCACAAGGGTGTACATGGTATTGGTGAGGGTCATCCATGTTGAGTAGAGGCTAAGGACACGGATATCACTGGCACTTGGAGTTAGGCAAGGACATGGAAGTCAAAGGTGTTTGCATGAAGATGAGAGGGAGCCAGGATAGGGCGGGATGATAAAGTGGCCCTGGGAGCTGAGAGTAGGGATCATGTGCCCTGCACTCACAGGGACTGTGTGTCCTGCTTCTCCCTGAAATGGCAGAGGCGGTTCCAGTTGGTTAGCTAGGTACAGCAAGGGAGGATTCAAGGGACTGCACCTTCTAGTCTTAAGGACTTACCATTTTCTAGTAGAATGGCGTCCCTTCTGCCCCAGGGGTGCTGGCTCTCTGGGGCTTCCTATGCCATCCTTATAGCCACCACCAGTCAAGACTAGGGGAAGCTACAGAAAGGACTGACTTGCAGTAGTTGATCATAGTTCTGGCTTTGGAGAGCAGTGGTGGGAGTCTCGCTGTCAGTCCTACCAGGTAGAGGCTTCCCAAGGAACTCAGGGAAGGCAGAGCAGCTGTATGCTGATGCTACAGGGAAGGGAGTGCAGAGGGGTCTGCATGTCTGGATGCAGTAGATACAGGTTACACGTGCAGGAAGACGGCAGCACCACTGCCACACTGGGTATGTGCAGGAGCTCTAAAGTTTACTTCCAGGCTGTCTGTCTGTCCCACAGGGGCTGGGGCTTGTGTCCTGTTACGAGCACTAGAGCCCCTGAAGGGCCTGGAGACCATGCGGCAGCTTCGCGACAACCTCCGGAAAAGCACTGCTGGCCGTATACTCAAGGACCGTGAGCTCTGTAGTGGTCCGTCCAAGCTGTGCCAGGCCCTGGCCATTGATAAGAGTTTTGATCAGCGAGACCTGGCCCAAGATGAGGCTGTGTGGCTGGAGCATGGCCCTGTGGAGTCCAGCAGCCCAGCTGTGGTGGCAGCAGCTCGCATAGGCATTGGTCATGCAGGGGAGTGGACCCAGAAGCCCCTGCGCTTCTATATCCAGGGCAGCCCGTGGGTCAGTGTGGTTGACAGAGTGGCTGAACAGATGTATCAGCCTCAGCAAACAGCCTAATGGGCTTTTTTATTTTTTAAAAGTAGAATATCTTGTTTGTGGGAACTGTCCAAGTCTCAGCCAGAATTTGTGTGCATGAAGTTAATTCTTCATCTGGGTCAGGAAACCTGGGAACCCCATATGTATGGCACTGGAGAGGGGAGAATCATCAGTGTATAGGCATATACACCTAGGAGCAGGAATGAGTTAAACGAGTTTCTGGACACTCTCAAGGATGGCTCCAGATGGGGCAGGTTGGGAAAGGGGTCAGAAAGACACAACCTGTGTGTGTGTGCGCGAAGGACTTGGACTTCAGAGACACATCCTGGAAAACCTTCTCCAGCTCAGTAGTGTTAAGATGCTGTAAGGAGACTGGAGAGTAAGACCAGGAAGGCTGGAGAGATGGCAATGGTTAAAAGCTTCCTGCTCTTCTAAAGTTCCGTTCTCAGCGCCACACCCAGGGGCTCACAACCTCTGTAACTCTAGCTCCAGGGTATGCTTTCTTCTGACCTCTGGGGACCCACACATAAAAAACCATAAATAAAAATAAATAAACATGTATTTTTAAAGTAACATTGGTGGCACATGCCTGTAATCCTAGCATATGGGGACAGAGGCAAGAAGATCAGGAGTTCAAAGTCATCCTTGGCTACCTAGCACATGTGAGGTCTAGGCTACATAAAATTTTGTCTCTTAAAAAAAAAAAGAAAGAAAGAAAAGTCCAGCAATGGGGTTGCCCCATAGCTACTTCTGACCAGATGGACAGCTGGAACAAGAACCAGTTCTGCCAGACTAGAGCTACCCATCCTCCTAAGGCCAGTCAGGAGCCCTGGGCAAGTAGGCTAGTTCCCATTCCCACTGGGCATGCTGCCTGGGCTCATGTGAGCAGTGCTTGGAAGACAGCAATGACAGGGTCCTCATGGGTGGTCACCACCAGCACACTGCGGAACTTGTCAAAGAGCGTGAGCAGCTGGGAACGCCGTGTGTTCTCATTGTACATGATCTCCTCCAGATGGTGACGGCCACGGAAGTAGTGAAGGAGCCTGGAAGGAGAGAGGGTGGCATGAGTCTAACCCAAGGCCAGGCAGGACTAAGGACTCCAAAAGCCATTGATGGGTGGATCTGTAAGCTGCCTACAAGCTTGTGAAGAGCTGTGTGACCGGCGGTGGGCCTGAAGGGAGTCCACAAAGCAGCACGGCTGTGCACCTGATGAAGGGAGAAGTGCTAAAGGCTTCTTTATTCTCCTATGACCCTGGGTTCAGTCTGCTCCAGGGAACAGGTCAGGCCTAGATCAGTTTTGGAAGAGTTGCAAATGGTCTTCCAACAGTCTGCAGTGTGATTCTTCAAACATTGAACATGACAACCTGACCTCTCATAACACCATGCCCTTACCACAACTAAGTCAGGATGGACATGGCAGACATTAAGCTACTATGACACAGGGTCCTAAGTTTTCCCCAGGGCTAAGAATTAGGATATATTCGTGCCAAGCCCCAAGCGGGTCAGAACTTGAAAGTAGCTGCCTCTCAAGCAGTGACAAGGTACATCCAGAAGTCCTGAGTAAGCTGCCCACTAGACCCAGGGGCTTGGCCAGACACCTGGACAGTAGCTCCTGCCCTTCACAAACCAATCCTAGGCCAAGATCCACCACGAGCTGTGGTCGTCGGTGGCTATACAAGGACACCAGTGTTCCTATACCATGTCCCACTCAGGCACCTGCTCCCTACCTGGCAAACATGCGGAGGTCCTCGGGGTTTTGGGCCGCAGGCACATTGAGGATAGCAGCCCGCTCATGCTCGGAGAGGCTAGCCAGCAGGTTCTCTGTCATCCTCTTGTTCAGTGGCGAGTCCCCACTGGGGAGCAGCTCTGCACTGGAGTTGTCCATACTGGGGCTGGTAAGGGTCATGTCATCACTGCTGGCTGTGGGTTGGAACAGCCAAGTGATGCCAATTATGCCAAGATGGGGAGCATTGAAGGCACTGACAGCATCCAGATCCTGAGGGCACTGCCACACTCCCCTTCTGGTGCCCAACTGTACCATGTACTTTCATGCAAAAACTCACTGCCACCCCACCTCCTAAGTGTGTAGTATGCCTTTTATGTGGCTAACCTGGAACACAAGGAGCTGCCCCATAGGAACAGCTTCAAGGGCCCAGAACAGAAGAATGCTGCATGCCCACTATACCCCAGAGCAGGCATGGGTATCATGTCCCACCTCAGCCAACATGGGGATGAAGCACTCGACAGAGTTCACATGGACCCAACAACAGATAGCTGTGGTCCCTGAGTTGACAGTATGAGGCCCTGCTCTGAGCACTGGCTGGAGTAGGGAGTCTAGCTGTGCTTCAGTGAGCAAAGGCTGCCCCTAACTACAGCCAGCCGCTCAGGGGTGGAGCCTTCCCCTCAGACCCAGGGGAGGCAGGAGGAAGAGGTCTCCACAGGCAGGGACAGAGGCAGGTGAGTATACAGATGTGTAAAGACACCTCTTATTCCAACAGTGCCCAGGCTTCCTGGATGCCATCACCAAAGTCTCCCAGCCCCCCATTACCAGACAGGTGTCCTGGATGGGGATCCTACTTGGGGAGCCGAAGCTTAGGGCATTGGGCGTGCTGAGGCTGCGGCCACCAACTCGGGCAGTGAAGGGGACATCATCCTCTCGCAGTCGGGGCTCCTCTTCACTGGGTGAGGCCATCAGACAAACATAGGTGTGCAGCTGGATGAGGAGCCGGCGCTGCAGCATCCACACCACCATCTGGATGAGCTGGGTCTGTAGGTGAGCAGGGTAGACAGTGTGGGCTGGTTCCCTTACTCCACTCGATCCTGTTCCTGGGGGATGAGAGACCTGAGGCCCTTAACAGCCCCAAAACCTAAGAATGAAGGCCTCCTGTTTGGAAGAAGGGACCCTCAGCTGCTGGGAAGCTCTGCAAGGTCAGCTCAGTCCAGGGGAAGCAATGGGCCAGAAGAATTCCCAGACCACACTGGCACTAGCTCCCATCACATGCCTGGGCTCCCTCCCTTCTCCCTACAGCAAGGTCTGTTCTTACCTCCCTCACTCCAGCCCACTGAGACCTGCTGCCATTAGACAGTCCACTGCTAGGCAAGCCCACACACTGTTCAGAAAAGCAACTGCCCTATGAGTCCTTGGCTTTTCCTGAAAGTCTGCTCCGAGAACAGAGATGATTCCAGAAGGAAATGGGAAGGGGACCTACTGCTCCGGTGTGCAGCCAATGTCTGGCTCTTCCTTGATAAGGCACATTCAGGCCTTGTGAGCACTGGGCAGGCAGTACCCAGCACCCATGGAAAAGCACCCTCAGGCACAGACACCAAGCAGCAAGGTGGTACAGACAGTACCAGTGCACTCATCTTTGGGAGGCCCAGAAGAGCTGCTGCTCAGGAGGTCACTCATGGAACGGGGCTGGGTTACTGGAGGGAATATATATACCAATCATGGTCAAAACCAAATAAAATTTGATTGGAATTCAAGCTATTGAAACACAAAATGTAAAAACAAACACAAAAGCTTTGTAAGCATTAGACAGTATTCTCTGAGATATGGCAAACCAAACAGCTCCATCCCAGCCCCCAAAAAGGCCTGAAGCAGCTGCTCAGCATGGAAGATCAGCCGTTATCCAGACAACTGGGAATGGGATGGGAGCACTGGAATTCTGCTGGGATGGGAGCACTGCCAGACCCTCCCCCAAGAACTGCCTGGGGGAGAGAAGGGAGGGTACAGATGTAAAGTGTATCTTTCATCCTCCTGGCTCAGTTCCTGGAAACCAAGGGCTCTGTGAAAGGCAGCTTTAAACTCTGGCATACTCAGCATGTAAATGAGCTGAAAACCCAGGATCTTATTCCCATTCACAATCTGAGAAGGGGAAGTATTTGACTTTAAGGACTGATTTTGCCCAGTGTATCTGGCATCTACTGAAGATAAAGCATGGAGATCACCCAGCTTGTTTCAGACACCTGTCCTCTCCCCTGGGTCCCCTCCTAGAGCTCAAAGCACTTAATAGAGGGGAGGGGGCAAAGCCTCTCTGCTCCAAGTCACCATCTCCCCATCTCTTGAGCATGGGGCTGTGAAAAGTGACTGACCTGCAGCACACTGCACCTTCAGAAGCACCCCACTACAGCCAGCCTCCAACTACCAGCCTCTGCCCTGACCCAGGCCTGCCAGGAAAGACACAGTCCTAGCCTGATGTATTGTAGGTCTTAGGAAAAGGACTACAGGCCTAGAGACCCTAGGATTCCACTCCAAGATCCCATGGTTCCTAAGCCCCCAGAGGAAGGGAAAGCAGGGCCCAGGCTTAGTGAAAAACAAAGCCGTCTGCAGCCTCCATCTGTGAGAAGCCCCTTGTCCAGGGGTAGCACAAGGAAAAGCCAATGCTCTTCTGGCAAACTTAAGCCAGTCATGGACCTGAGGATACCCATGGTGGCTCCATGGACCACAGGAAGTCTGCAGTATTCACCAGCGTCCCCCAAACCAAGCCCAAAAGGTCAACAGTGCTAAGGGCCTTTGAGTCAAGGGCCACCTCATCAGCCACATAGGGGCTCTAGTGACTCACCTCCTGTGCAGGGGGAGCCAGAGGGCTCCTGAACTCCGACAAAGAAACAGGCAAGGAAAACTTAGCCAGGATGGATGGCAGGTCATGGGACGGGAACTGGCGGGAGAACTGCTCAGCCAGCGGGGAGTACCTAGGGCAAACAACCGTGGTCACAGTGCAGTCTCATGCTCACAGCAACTGTCTGGGTGGGCATAATGACAACAGAATGAAGTATGGTGACCTGGCAGGCATCGTCCCTCAAGATGTGTCAGGAACCACAGAACCCCTCTGATCTCAGCCAGGAAGAGACAGCCTTAACATGGGCAGCACCAAACCTGACTGGGATCTATCTACACCTAAGCATGCCATTGGCAGCATTAAGATACAGTTAGAGCTGGCTTTGGGGCTTCAAAGCCTCTGGTGCCTGGTCACTGGGGTGCCACTAGAAGGTCCTGTTAAGACTCTTCCTAGCTCTAGACTCTAGCTGTTGGCAGCCAAAGGTACTCACAGGCATACACTGGCATTGGGAGACAGGACATAGACGTTGTTCTCACACAATGGGTAGATGATGACCGCCTTGCCCCAGTATACCAGGTGAGCTGCGAGCTGGAAGACCTGCAAACCAAGGGGAGATGGAAGGACTGAACTTGGAGGCCATGGTCTTCCTGCCTAGAAAGGATGCACTCTGGAACTCCTCCAACCTAAAGTAGCACTGTACCACCCCAGCCTCGGGGCCAGTGAGTACCACCAGCACTGTGTTGTGCACTGTTTTGTACACTGTGAATAAATGTCACTCTGACTGCTTTAATAAAAAAGGGAATGGCCAATAGCAAGGCAGGATATTCGGGGCAGAGAGGATGCTGGGAAGAAGAGAGTCACTAGCCAGATGGAGAGGGATTAAGACATACAAGACAAAAGGTAAACGCCACGAGTTACATGGCAACACATAGATGAATAGAAATGGGTTAATTTAAGTTACAAGAGCTGGTAGGACAAGCCTAAGCTATAGGCCGAGCTTCCATAATTAATAAGGAGACTCCGTGTGGTTATTTGGAAACTGGCAGGTGGGACAGAGAAAGACTAGCTACAGCACTGGTTCTGTATGCAGAGTTCCCTGTGCTGCCTGGTACCACTGTTTTGCTAGGCAGTTGGCACATGAACACAGGGACACTGAAGTGCTGGGGAACCTGACCAGCCCACCCAGGCTAGATGACTCCAGAAGCATAGTGTTTCCATGTCAACTAGGACTCCAGCACCATTCTCCAAAGTAATGATTATGGAGTCTCTTATTGTATCCACTCCAGCATACTCAAAGTTCCAACTCATCCCTATGCACCTTGCTTTCCCCAGAGACCATCCTGCCCTGCTAGGCTCTCATATACCAGGAAATACAGACACCAGAAATCCTTTCTAGGGGTGGCCTACACACTAACTTCATGGGGGCAGCCAGACCTTCATGAGAACATATGTGAAATCCAAATCCAAGCAATGACATTCTACCTAGATCACCAAGACCCCGCTCCATCCTTTCAGCAGATGGGCCCAGGGTGGTGAGTTTTCCTGCCTGAACACAGTGCCTGTTATATTGTTGAGGGCAGGTCTGCCAACAACTAGCTCAAACATGGAGGAAACAGTGAGATGGTTGCTTCCGCACTGTTTCCCCACTTCGCTCTTATCCCAAGTGCCACTGACATAAGCTCTCAGGCAAAGCCAGGCCCACTTTCTCTATTTCTGCCATTCCCATCTTCCCTCTGCCCCTAAAATATTCTCCACTAGGCAGCCAGAACACCATTTTCGGGACTAAAAGTCCAAAATCAGCATGACAAGGCTGGAACCAAGGTGCCAGTAAATCTTTGCCCCCTTGGAGGTTCAAACAATTTGTCTTTATCTATTCCAGCTGCTGGCATTCCTTGGCTTGTAGCCTCATCAAGCCAATCTCTACTCTTATTTACATCACTTCCTTCTCTTCTGTAGTCAACTTTCCTTCAAGTCCCTTCTTAAAAATATTTTTTATTTTGTGTGTGTGTTCATGTTAATATACCTACAGAAGCCAGAAGAGGCTGTAAGATCCCCTGGAGTTGGAGTTACAGGAGACTGAGCTGACCAACATGGGTGCTAAGAACCAAATTCAGGTCCTCTATAAGAACAACAAAGTACTCTTAAACCTCTAAGCCAATGAGTGGGTCCCAACCTTCCTAATACTGCAACCCTTTAATTCAGTTCCTCATGTTATGGTGACCCCAACCATAAAATTATTTCACTGCTACTTCATAACTGTAATTCTGCTACTGTTAAAAGCATCTAATATGCAAGATATCTGAGGCTCAGTAGTAGAGTGCTTGCCTAATCAGTCATGAGGCCCTAAATTCAGTCTCCAGTACTGCCAAAAACCATGTGGGTGTACATTAAAAACCTGAAGAGGGCCAGGCGATGGTGGTGCACGCCTTTAATCCCAGCACTTGGGAAGCCAAGGCAGGCGGATCTCAGTGAGTTCAAGGGCAGCCTGGTCTACAAAGAGTTCCAGGAGAAAAGGATGGTTACACAGAGAAACCCTGGAGAGAAGAACTGAGTGTGGTGACACACCCAAGAGGCTGGGGCACGAAAATTACCAGCCTGCAAATACATTAGGCAGGCCAAGCAGTGGTGTGCACACCTTTCATCCCAGCACTCGGGAGACAGGCGAATCTCTGGGTTCAAGGCCAGCCTGGTTCTAATGAGCAAATTCCAGGACAGCCAGGGCTATGCAGAGAAACTTTGTCTCTAAAAACAAACAAACCAAACAAAAACCCCCAAAACCAAAAACCAAAACAAAACAAAAAAGTCCACCTAAGGCTACAGAGAAGACATCCTATCTCAAAACTACAAGTCTGGAAGGGCCTTTAATTCAGCACTCAGAGACAGAGGCAGGCAGATCTCTTAAGTTCTAGGCCAGTCCAAGCTATATAAGAAGATGCTGACTCAAACAAACAAATACTGACAGGATCTTCAGTGTTTATCTCTGGAATAGAGGATTGTGGGGACTTTCTGATCTGTAATTTATGTTATATTTGAACTTTCATGACTTAATAATTTCCATTTGTATTAATTACATGTATATGTGTGTATGTGTTCAGGTGTCCTCAGAGACCAAAGGCATCAGATCCCCTGGAACCAGAGTTCTGGTCAAGCTGCCTGATCCGGGTGCTAGGAAAATGCAGCTCAGGTGCTCTGCAAGAACAACACAATGAACCACCTCTCCAGTCCTACTTATTAGTCATTTTATCAAGACAAAACTCCCAAAGTGTTAACATTCTCTGGATTGATATGGTATGAGTGATTTTCTAATTGTTTTGTCTTGCTTTTTGAAGACAAGGTCTCCCTTTGTAGCCAGGCTAGCCTTGAACTCAGATCCTTCCACCCCAGCCTCCTGAGGGCTAGAATTATACACGTGTACCACAAGGCCCATCAGAGTGATCTTATATAGACATTCACACCCGAGGCAGATGTTCCCCCAAACGTTCAGCACCACCCTGGAGCTACTGTACTCCACAGGGACACCTACAGGAAACAGCAGCCCATAGCACGGTGAGGAGAACCACCAAGGCTAGAACTCCAGGGTTTCGTACAAGCACAGCAGCAGCAAACTCTATTTATATCAGGTTCAGCAGGGAGTTGGTACGGAAGGAAACAACACCCTCCTCCCTGATCCCAGACAAGGCCCAGACAAGGAAATAGAGGAGACATCAAAGGTTTATCAAAGAGGACTGCTACAGTGAGGGTCAGGCCCGGTCCTAGCACGGACTCTATCCAAACTGGGACTAGCAGTGAAAATACACCATCACCCATGTAGCCTGAACTCTTTACAACAGTAGCATGGCCCCTCTCTGTGGAGGTTCAGAACAATAAATATATTCAAAGTTCTGAGTCTTAGATGCTACAGAGGGAAGCAGAATGTGGTCCTTGCCAGGTCTTGTCCAGCTTAGGAGGCCAAGGTGAAATACAAGGGCAGGATACACTAAGTGCTCTCACAGAGCCCAGGGAGAGCCAGAGATAGAGAGAAGCGATGAACTTATTCTGAGAATAGAAAGGATTTTGAAAAAAAGTAACTCAATAGGCCCATAAAGCAAAAACTACCTGCAGTGCCAACTCACAGAGCTAGGAGGCCTAGCTAGAGGGATCCAAGAGGGCCTGCCTCAGACCTGTGGCCACTTCGTTCCACTGAGAAGTCTAGCCTTTGAGAAAACAGAGGTCCCCAGGTGGGCCTTTGCTACCCCCTGGTGGCCACAGGGTGCACACCACTACCAGATCTGGATATTGGCATCCATTCACTTGGTCCTGCCTTAGACTCGCCACCTGGATGGCACTTACAGCCCTGGCATAGGTAACCTGGTAAGCACTCCAAGCCCTTGAACACTGGCTTCTTCTATGCTTTTCCTCCACCACAGTTCAACCAGAAACACAGACAAGGCTGAGGGGCCTCCCTCTGAGCCCAGAGTGGAATCCAGCATGTGGTCTGGGACACAGTGCTACCCTGCGGGTGGAGCACATTTCTGAGGACAACCTCATCAGCTGTTTCTCTCTTGTCTCTACAGCTCTGCCCACAGCCTCTTTGAGAATGAGGGTATTTTGATGAGTCTGGGACTGGGTGAGAAACAAAAAAGGGGGTGGGGGCAGTGGAACAAAAGGGATACATGTGGACAGTAATGGACTTAGATACTAGTCTTGCAGGCATCAGAGAGTGAATTAAACAAATCCTCAGTCCTATAGGGAAGGCTTTCTCTGAACATCTGACTGGACTTAACTGATCTCTAGAATAAGGCTGAATCTCTGCATGTCTCATTGTTAAAGACATATTTTATTTTTAAAAAAAAAGGTGGGGAAATGTGCAAAGGAAAGAAGCACGCACAGTAGGGCAAGTTAGCAGCTCAGGTCCAAGCTCTCACTTCCCACACACGTGCACACGCGTCACTGTGACTGTCCTGAGCTATGTGCTACCCCTCCCCAAGCTGTCCTCCTGGCCTTTGCTGGGACCATCTCTCTCCTTCTCTCATGGCTTGTCTCACCTCTGCTCAACAGAGAAGGGAGTCATGCCAGTGCTCACAAAGACAGCTCTAACCAGGTGTGACTCAAAAGTCAGAACCCCAGGCCTCCCACCCAGACTACCCGGATCTGTGGTAGGTCATGTATGTAGTATCTATTTGTGTGCTAGACAAGGGCCCTGGAGATTCAGCATGGCAAGCAGGCTGCTTCCCTAAATGTACCCATAGGCCTCTTCCCACTTTTCCAGGTCCCTGGCATACCTGCAGCAAGGCCAGATCAGCGTCCTGGGCTAGCTGCTGGAGGTTCTTCACAGCAGATGTGGTCTTGATGACCCGCACCAGAGCCGGAGAGCAGTCAATGGGAAGCTCACCCAGCAGAGACTTCTCATCACTGAGTAGCAGCAAGGCATGGTACGGGCTGAAGGACAGAAGCACATGTCAGCGGAACATGAAGGGCCATAGGCCCTGGACCACCGGGTAAGTGCCTGGAACACCAAGGCATGGTCAGAGTTCATAGGCAGTGAACTGTGGACAGGAGAGGCTGAGGGAGAAATCAGAGAAAGCAGTGATGTGTCCAGGAGATTACAAAATCTGCAAGGATTATTGCTGCCCTGGGGTGGGGGTGGGGGATTAAAACAAAATTATGCCCAGCTCTCTACCTTGTCTTTTGAAGCTTGCCAATTTGGCTAGAATGGTTAGCCACCAAGCCTTTGAGGAGATCTGCCTGTCTCTGCCACCTTATACTTGTGTACATACTCATGCGCACACACATATAAATAAACAATATTAAAAAGCAAAAAAAAGGGGGGCTGGAGAGATGGCTCAGCAGTTAAGAGCACTGGCTGCTCTTCCAAAGGACCTGGGTTCAATTCCCAGTACCCACATGGCAGCTCACAACTGTCTGTAACTCCAGTTTCAGGGCTCTGACACCTTCACATCAATGCATATAAAATAAATTAAAAAAAAAAGCTGCCGGGTGGTGGTGGCACATGCCTTTAATCCTAGCACTCGGGAGGCAGAGGCA
>LOJH01020246.1:0-13419 GCA_001685095.1 Ellobius talpinus
AAGAAAGAAAGAAAGAAAGAAAGAAAGAAAGAAAGAAAGAAAGAAAGAATATAAGGTTATCCATTTTGTGAACACAAGGCTAAACTTATATGTTTCTGCCTTATTCATTGTACATCCTAAACTCTAAGAATTGGTTACTTCTTTCTCTAAAATGGCAAATCATACAATAAAATAAGTTTGCTTTACTATGGCAATAAACTCATAGGTAAGATGGTGACTGATTTGAAACATCCCAGAAGGCCCTTAGACCAAGATGTGTAAACTATTCTTTATTCACACAACAATTCCAGCATCACATAATCTTCCATTGTAAACTACTTCTCTAAAAGGACACTGACACTTTTATATAATTATAGAATTTACAAGATCCATATTATGCGTGGAGTAGTGCTGAATTTCTAAGGTCTGATCTTGACAAGTGCGGGGAGAGTCAACACTATCAGCATCT
This sequence comes from Ellobius talpinus, assembly GCA_001685095.1. NCBI lineage: Eukaryota > Metazoa > Chordata > Mammalia > Rodentia > Cricetidae > Ellobius > Ellobius talpinus. The sequence goes on from LOJH01020246.1 coordinate 449, forward strand.
AAGCCTGACTCCTCAATCTTCCTAAAATACAGTTTCTTTTTCTAACACACTGAAAGTGAATCTTGATGCTTTAAGGCTACTGGTTCCCATTAAATATAGGCAAGAACCTGGACAAACATGCTAAACATCTTCCAGATAAATGTATCCAGAATCACTATTATTTGTTCTTTCCATTATAATGGTCTTTCCTAACCTGTGGCTTTGCTACACATACTACCATTAACTTCAACAGTTGGGGCTTTAGTAGGATTCATTATAGATGAAATAAAATTTTACATTTAAAGTCTTTGGAAGCCCTGTCACATTTAAAACATTTCTTTCAATGAATAACCTTGTCAGGTGTGTGTTCTTTAAAATCTGGAAACATTCGTTGCCTGTACCACGCCGTTTCATTCTGACACCAAACTGCTTTCTCAGTGGGACAGAGTGACCTAACTTACTGACATGTGTACTGGTTGGTGTAGTGATAGATGCCTTTTGCTATTCTGTCACAACTCTGCTTTTTAAATGGAAGAAAAACGTAAGTTTCCCATTTTATATTTTTTATAAAAGAAGAAGAAAACAACTCTCACAGAACTTACGTTATTTCCAGTCACCTATTCAGGACTCACACACGTTTATCCAACTCTAGCTATTCTCTTTCGTGGCTACAGAAATTTCATTTTTGATCTGAGTTACAAAATATTGAGTACCATGTCAGGTGGAACATGCTATGTTTCTGGAAAGTGCTTTAGGACCTGATTGCGCCCATGGAAACATGAACCAGCAAAGAGGAATGAACAGCTCACAGGGGCCTGTCAGGGTGGAGGAGGGGTCTGGTAGTAGCTGGTTGTAGCTGACCCCTAAATGACTCTTTTCATATACTGTGGCTTCATTATCAGGCAGGAATGGTTTCGAGTAGTTCAGTTATGTCCAATAGAGCACTTTCTACACTGGAAGGGTCAAGAATCAAGATGATTGCTGCTTATAAGCTATGGCACGACTACTGTTGTTTAAATATTAAGTAGCTATGAGTGACTATTTTAGATCAGTTATTAGCAAGGTCTGAAGGCCCACACACTAATTTGATACTGTGGATACCCTGCACCAGTAACAAGGTCCAGTCAATCATTCTTGTCATTGTGAAAAGAGGAGAAAACTGAAAAATGGAAGTGAAACAAATTGCAAATAAGGTCCCCTAACCACGGTAGGATGATATACATATGACCTCACAGAGACTGTGGCAACACTCATAAGGCCTTTATGTGCCTGTACCAGATGGGCTCCCAGCACTGAAAGGAGAAGTAGACACAAGCACCATCCCTAACCCAGGAGCTACCTCCAACCGATAACTACTCACAAATGAAAAATCAGTTTTTTTCTAATGGAGTCTCTCCTGGGACACAAACTCTTAATTGCAGCCCCCATCCTTAGCCTAGACGGCAATCAGAAAACTAAGACAATGCTGTTTTATGAGATGCCTTGTCTCATAATGTTCTGTTAGGTTTTACTGTTTGTTTTTTAGTTTGTTTTTTTGTGGGGTTATTTGGGTGTTGGTTGTTTATTTGTTTGTTTTTATCCTGCAGGTCCTTTGTGTACATATGATGGTTTCTGGTTTTGTGTTTTCATGGGTTTCCTGTGTGGATAAATGTGTGTGTTTACATCTGTTGTGTTTCTCATGCTTTTACTTTTGCTCCTTTTTTTTCTGTTAGTTGTTCGTTTTGTCCTATTCTAGTATGTTTGTTATTATTTCATTTAGATATCTGCCTTGTTTTTATTTGTTTTTTTTTTCCTCCTAAGGGTATAGATGGTGTGGATTCTGATGGGAGGAGAGGTGTGAGGATCTTGAAGGAGATGGGGGAGGAGAAACTATAAACAGAGTATATTGTCTGAAAAAAATCCATTTTCCATAAAAAAGGGGAAAAGATAATTTTTATTCAGTCCAATTGAAACCTAAATTATGGAGAATGAAAGAACTGATGCATTTTGTGTCTCACTCTGAAGTGGCAATCATAAAGCAAAGACAATCTTAAATATGATAAAATATCATTGAAATCAAAGTGACAAAGTTGATTTGATAGGGCATGTAGTAAGCTGATGTGCTTTATCCAGCATTAAACAAAGCTGTATAAAACATGTCCTTTAGTAATAGAAGGTATAGGAGCTAAAGGGATGGCTCAAGAACATGTACTTGAAAAGGGCAGTGTGGCTCTCAGCATCGGATACAGGGGACTTACTGACAACTCCCTGTGTCTTTCTCCAAGGTATGTGATGCCCTCTTCTGGCCTCTGCAGGTACTTGCATTCACATGCACGTACACACCCAGAGAAACACATGTATAATATAACAAAATGTTGTAAACTGCATAAAAATAGAAATAATCATCATAAACAAGAAATACCAAGCAAAAATCTTGAACATACAGTCACATGGCAATGAAGTCTAAAGGTATGGCCTACAAAATGAACCCTTAGTCTCCAGTAATTTAGAATGCAGGATTCTAAATTTTTTTCATATACGAAGTACGGTATAAAATGATACGAGTTGTATAAGATTTTTAATAAAGTTTAGGCAGCACCATTTAATGTAATTTACTCATACTTCTTATATGAAACATAGACTGCAGCTCAAAGACTAAAAAAGATAATATCTATAATGTTATATAACTTAGGTGAGGATTTACTACCAAATTATTTCGTTTTGAAAATTTACCTTTCAAATTTTTTTGAAAATTTAAAATATATTTTTAACCTCTGTGTTTTTAAAGTCATCTACACATAAGTCTTGGTGAAACACAAATCTATTTTTTAAACACAAATAGGTAAAGTAAAACCAAGGAACAATTGGGAAAAGTGAAAGGGCCTTGCCTAGTCATTTTCAGACAAGCCTCTACGGTTATAAATATCACAGGAGAAGAAATGTAAAATAAGGCAGAAGATGCCCTAGGTTTTACAACCTTCATGCTAAAGTAACCTTAGAAAAAATGAGCTGAGCAGATAGCATGAATATGAATAAATAAATATGCAAATCTGAATGTGTGAAAGTACATTTTTACAATGTTTTAGTAAAAAGTCAATTTATAATCTAAGCAAGTGTTTAATCAAATTACACATTAATATAATAATCTTAGAATAAGAGTCACCATGAAGAAACTGCAGAATATTTTTTTAATTGACTAAAGTCTCAAAGCATTTTTCTTCATTTAATGACTTCAAAGATCACATACTATGGCGAATGGGATAATTTTGCAGTACCAGGTTGCTCAAAATCTGAACATTTCTGAGAAAGATTATATTTCAAGACATACTCAGGTCTAACTTTTAGGAGTTGGAGCCTGAACTTCTGGAAGGTTTTGTGTAATAATGCTTTTCTATACCTGCAGGCTTGAACCATTGTCTAATATTGTGATTGTTTAATACTGGTTATTGACTTGAAAGAATCTAGAATTACTGAGAAAACAAGGCTCTAGGCATGCCTGGGAAGGACTATCTTGACTGGGGTAATAGAGATGGGGTGATCTATTGTAAGTGGGCAGCATCATCTCCTGGGCTTGGGTCCTTGAGAACACAGAAAGGGCAAAGCTGGTCGAGCATGATCGACCGTCTCTCTAGGATTCCTGACTGTGGATGTCATGTTAGTAGGCATCTCAATTCCCTGCCTCTGTGACTTCCATGCCACAGTGGACAATATCTTCACATAGTGAGATAAAAGATGTACTTTGTTTCTTAACTTAGATTAGTCAGGACATTCTAATGCTGCAACCAGAAAGGTAACAAAGACTAACATTGATCTGAAGATTGGCATCACTGTTGAGATAAATATGACCATCTACTTCTCAGGCCTTTGAGATTCCTTTGCGGGAGAATGATAGAAAAGTTTCGAACTTGGAACTAGAAAAGTCCTTGAATATTTCAAGCAGAGTTTACTTTTTCTCTTTGGAGCTTGGAAGACAAGAATGCAGAGAGAAAAGAAGCAAGTGGAAGCCCAGCTCAGATAAGTGTCAGTGGGGAACAATGACTCTTTCAGGAGTGGGGTTAGAGGTAATCCATGTTATATTATGGTTTCCTTCCGCCTGTTTGCTGAAAACTTGACTAAGCCTGAACTTAAAACTGGTGAACTAACATGTTTAAAATTCAAAGCAGGATGGCAATAGAGTTGTGACAATGGCTATTTCCCAGTGCTCCAATTTAGATTTGCAGTGAGAGAGGGCAAAAGAGATGAGGAAAGTGTGAATATAAGCCAAGAAATCTGTGTGAAGAAGTTCAACACTGAGGACAAAGTTTCTGTAATTGTTAAAAAGAAACCTCATTCTCATCATTGGCAGAATAAGAAATCTACCTGACAAAAGACTCCACCTATCAAAAGCTCCAACTCCAAGAAATAACTACTTGAAATAACTTCCCAGGACAGTGATGCTGCAGATTCGGCTACCAAAGTGTACAGATGCCTTTAAAAGGTGGTTTAATGGACCAGGCTTTCTTCCAAGATGAAAGTAGAACACAACAGTATTGTGCACATGGCATTGATTTGTAGGCATTAAAAACATAGGAATGATCAAGTCACATATCCATGGTTTTGGAGATCCATTGGAGTCAGGCAATGTGTGGCAGCATCACAATAGATGCAAGGAGACCTTAAGAGGACAGTGAGTGAAACTGGGAGGGTAATGCAGTAAAGAATCCAGGATTTTGGAAACGCCAGCATACTAAGGATAGCTATAGGCCCAGAGTGGAGCTTGCCATTGATATAGGCTATGTCTGCCTTTTCTAGAAGTAGATGAAGAAGTGGCTATCCTAGACATTTGAATCCAGATGATACTATTATGAGTCCCAGATGCCAACACAGAGACGCAGAATTGGTTCTTTGCCCTGTTGGATTTTAGCCTTGGATTGGTCAGACCACTCCTTGCTGTACCTGGACCTTCCCTTTCAAAAAGGGAGAATTTAATCCTTGCCTTCATACATTGAAAATATGTAACATTCTGATGTTATAGAAGGCAATAACTAAGAGATTACTTGAGTCTCAGAAGAGACAATGAATTTTCAAGCAGTTTTAGAATATTTACATAATATGGGGACTTTTAAAGTTGGACTAACCGCATTACAGATATATACACGCATACAGATATATACAAGGAGGCATGGGTTGGAAGATATGACTTAAGGTAATGTTTGGATGTCAACTCTATAAGATGTAGGTTTATGGTAGCATGTAGGAAGTTAAGACCTACCAGATGGTAAGGAGCCAACCTAGAGTCTGCCTGGAGCTAAAAGGTCCTGTCTGTGCCTAGTCAATAAGGAGCTACCAAGCAGTGTTTCCTGAGTGCCTAGCAATAGGTGCTGTCAGAGGTCCTGATGGTGCCTAGTCAATGAGAGATGAGCATGAGATGTCAACTGTCAATGGATCAGGACGCCTGGGTGCTGAGAGGGTATTATTTAAGTCCTCCCCTGCCCCCATTGTTAAAGGAGTGTGCTATAAACCTTCTACCTGACTCAAGGGGAATGTGTTCATTGTCTTTTCACCCCCTTCCTCAAAGAAGACATTAGGACCCAGCAACAGTAGTTAATACTAAGAATCAACTAGTTATGATTTAGAGTCACCGACAAGATAGGTCTCTGGGCATGCCTGTGAAGGACTCTGGAGTATGTCAGGATTAGGCTATGTCTGTAAGGGATTGTGTTCACAAGGATAATTGAGGTAGGAGTATATAACTGAAAAGCAGGCAACACCATTCCCTGGACTTGGATTATAGAGCACATAGAGAGGAAAAAACTAGATGAGCCCAATCATTCTTTTTCCTGTCTGTGGCTATATTGTGAGTAGCCTCCTTAATCTCCAGCCACCATGATTTCTCTTCCACATTGGACTATATCTTTAACTGTGACCCAAACTAAACATTTCATCCCTTAAGTTGCTTTTCATGGGATAGTTTTACCACAGCAAAAGGAGAAGTAATTCAGCCAGTCATTTTATGTGAGAATTTATAGCAATAGTGGGATATATAGCAGAAAGTTCCCATCCCATTCCATACCACAGATGTCTGTGTTCTGTATAGCAGTGTGGATGGCTAGTGAACTAACTGCCATGATTATCATGTTCTGCTGAGGACTCCTGATTGTCACATGTTATTTCTGAAAGACTTAAGTTCCTCCTCTGAGACACCACTGAGAGGTGTTGGAGGAGGGAGGCTGCTTGTTTGTCTCGGCTGCCCAAAACCAAAATAACCATAGAGAAACTGTGTGAATTAAATCATTGCTTGGTCCATTAGCTCTAGCTTCTTATTTTCTAACTCTTACATCTTAATTTAATCCATCTCCATTAATCTGCACATTAGCACGAGGTCGTGGCCTACCAGCAAAGTTACAGAGCGTCTGTCTCCAGCAGCAGCTCCATGGCTTCTCCTACTCTGTCTCCTTTCTCCCAGCATTTAGTTTAGTTTTCCACACCTAGCTATGTTACCTTGTAGCTTGCTATAGGCCCAAAGCAGTTCCTTTATTAACCAATGACATTTACAGCATACAGAGGGGAATTTCACATCAGAGAGGAACACCATGACTTTACATACATAACTTTTCAGTTTGCTATAGTTATCCTTTTACCATCATACACTGTCATCCAGAGTATAAGAACTCATGAATCTTATGTGTCCTGGAGTGATTACATAAGAGGATTATGGTCTTGGCACATACCCCTACCCCCAATATAAAAATACTTAAGTGTGCATGTGTTTCTGATACTAGGAAATTAAATTGCTGACACTTCTTTGTCTTGTTAAAGTTGTCAACTATTTTAGCTCATATTTAATGTATTTTCTTTATCTTTAGCATGTATATTATATATAAAATATTCATTTATTATTTGTCTACATGGAGATCAAAGCTCGGCCACAGTAGGAGCAATCGTTGACATCTGCATGTAGATATGAAGTCTCTAAACAGATGCACAGCTTCACAAATCTTTGAGGTAGAATTTAGTTTCAACTTTTGCTGTGAGTTCCAACGAGTGGTGTGCATCATGCAAGGAAACCTATTAAGCTTCTCAGCTGACTCCAAATGGCCAAACTAGCAGAATCTCATTACGTAATGAGTGATGGAAATTTGATGGCAGCCAGTATAAAAGATAAATGCACATCATGTGCATCTAATTCACAGACCTTTACAGAGGGGAGACCAGCAGAAAAAAGGTACCCAAGGAGGGCTTTTAAATGTCAGAAGATGCTAGTTTCTGGCATTTTGATGCATTTGTAGATTTAAACACTTACCAACTTGCTCAATTTGTTACTTGCACTAAAGGCTGCTTTCTGTTCAGCTCCACAGGAAGGCAGGATCTGCTGAGATGGTGCATGTCTGGAGGTATCCGTGAGGAGGGAGGAGATTTTCAAAGTTGCATCCTGCTTTAAAGAGTAACAGTGAGACTTCCTGCAAGTTGGTTTTTGTAAATCCCTCTTGAGTTGTATGTTACCAAATAAAGGGGAAAGACCACATTTCAAGGGAGCTGCTAATTTGAAGCATAATTAGAGCAGCCTCTTCCTGACTAATGAGCCTATGTTTTCTAGGTTGAGCCAAGAGTGAGGAGACCAAACTCTTTGTGTGTAAACAAAGCTGAATATTCTGCAGTCATTAATGGAGCCCCCTTTCTAACACATGATTGGTGTTGGTTTTGGGGGGGAGTTGCTTTGTTTTGTTTTGTTTTTCTTTTTTTCAGCATCATGCTGTAACATCTGCCAAGCATCACCTGCTCCTTGCTGTGCTGGCTGGCCCTTCTCTCTCTAGTTGCAACAGTAACAAGAAGCAAGCATGCCCTGAGAGCATCAAGTCTTTGCTGTTCAGCTGTGCTTTCAAAGAGTAGTGTCTATGAAAATATATGACAGAGAAGTGCACCAGAGGATGCCTGTAGCCAGTGGTAAAAACACCTTGAGCACATGTTCTCCATAAATGTGTCTTAGTGTCCTATTGCAAAGGAAATGAAGCATTGCAATTTGGAAAAGAAAGGAAAAGTCTGTGTCTCCTCTACAGCTCCCATCCCTTGACTTTATTTTTCCATTTCCTGATAAGGACATCTCCCTAAAAGAAGGTAGTCTGGAGCCATGTCTCCCAGCAGGGAGACGGACAGCATTCCTTGCAAAGACAGTGCTAGTATAACTAGGAGCATGGAAACGGTGACAACTTGACCTTCCTCTTTGCCCTCTCCCATTTTCTACTTTTTCTCATCTGTTTTTTTTTTAACCCTCAGAATTTCATTTTAAAACTAATGGTATGACTGTGAAGGGATGGAGAGCGTGATCAGTGCAAACTCAATGACTAAACATTATGGCAGCCATCAAGGACAGTCCTATTCAAATAAAGAGAAGAATAACAGGACTGAAATGAACCCAGGTGTTTTCAATGGGTTCATATGGAAACAAAGGGGCCAAGGTTAAAACGAAATTTGTCACTAACTTTATTATGCTGATATCTGTAATAATAACAGGAACTTACTTTGCTTCTTAAATAAGTTGTTATCTTTTATTTTACATCATATGCTTTTGACCATAATTGGCTATCAGATTCACTATGAATCAGATACTCTGAGCAAATGAGATTAAAATCTCTTTCATGATTGGACTGTGTTCTATTTGACAATGCACATGGTAAATAAAGACACTGGACTTTTTTTGGAAAGTGCCAAGTGTTTAGGAGGAAAAGAAACAGGTTAGTGCCTGGAAAAAAAAACAGTGTGCAGGGTGCAAGACACAATGGGGGTAGGCTCACAGTGGGCCAGCAGGGTGTCATGCTGAGGCTAGCTTTTTAGCTGAATAAATTGGGAAATGTGGGGTTGTTAACAAGAAGAGTTACAGTGTCTTAGTTAAGCATTACTAAATGATTACTGCAGCATGAAATCATAGAATGAAAGAAAATCACTTGCAACCTCCATTTTTTTTTCTTCCTGTTAACAACCTCGGGGAATTACATCGTTTATGTTGTTAAGCTGAAAACTGTGGCATAGGCTAACCGGCTAAATTTGCAATCCTCAGGAGCAAAGAATAAATTAAAACATGAAAATATCAGGTGAGGATATCAACTAGAAAACACATCAAAGAGACATTAGGAAGCTCTGTGAGAAGGGAGAACTTGTGTGGAGCGAGTCCACTTTGCCAATTTCTGCTAAAGAGCCCGTCTGTGTTGTCAAGTCTTAGCCTCACTTCCCATATTACCCTGTAGGCTGCTGTTAAATGAAGCGTGAATGCATCAGGCTTCAGAAACATCCTGTGAACAGGCCACTTCACAAACATGTCATGCCCTGCCCCACCACTCAGCCCAACCTACTCCATTTACTGCAGCTCTCCTTGCTATGAAGTCCTAAACTGCTCTTTCAAAGGCTTTGCTCTCGTTTCCAGAAGTACACTGGAGTACTTCACAAATATCTTCAAAGCTGAAGAGCTCTGATGTGGTCTGGGGAGGAGAAACTGGGCAGGTGAGTGTCTGCTAGTCAAGAGGAGAGGCCTACAACCTGCTGGCCCATTGATTTAAGACTGTCATATCTTAAGGAGTGAAAAATGAAATGCCTTCTGTTTTGTCCCGGAAGCAGTGGTGTGTGGTATTTTAGTACAGCAACTGAAGCTAATTCCGAATGATTGGCTATAGCAGTCATGTCAGCAAGTACAACTAGATCACAGGGTGGGCAAAGGGTTGGAGAGAGGGCACTGGGTGGCCCTCACTGCAGAAACATTGGTCGTCGTGACATTAGCGAAGAGTCTGCAAGCCTGAGCTGAAAGGCTTGAATGGGTTTAGAAACAAGCCCAATAACGGGCAACTTATGAGCAGCAGCTTTAGGCGCCCTTGAAAGTCTTAGGCTGCCCGCCTCCAGGTCGGCCTGCCCTGCAATGGGATGAGATTACATGGTGAGAATTTAGAAGGTAATTCAGATTAATGAGAGCATAAAGAAGGAATGTCAATTTAGGTTTCTTTCTTTCCTTCTCACAAGAAAAAGATTTAGAGTTTGTGTGTGACCGAGGGACAATAAAGATAAAAAGGAGGATGCCCACAGGACAGTGCAAGTCCTCACCAGCCACCAGATGGGTCAGGCCTGATGTCAGACTTTGCCTCCCCACAGCTATGTTGTCTAAGCTGCCTAGTGCATGATGTTTCTGTTACAGCAGCCTGTGCTAAGACAAACTATTTCTGGAAATGCTGTAAAAAGTATGTTTATTTTAGAGAACACATTTCTGCATGAATTGTGTGCCAGTGGAGAAGACAATAAATTCTGTGAAATTTTAACCCAAGTGAGAAGCTTAAACTCTCATTGAGTTATGAAGTAAGGATAATCTCTTTGAATTTTAATTCCACATCTATTCTGAATCTAATTCTTGTCACATTTTAAAAATTGTTATTATTCCCATGGCAACGAGGTAAAGGAATGTATTTAGCATGTAATAAATAGTTAATAGTTGATGGAGTTTCAAAATAGATACAGACATAAAGAACATTCAGGAAAGAGAAGAATAATGGGATCATTCAGTCTGTCTCTCTTGTTTTTACAGAAATAGAAGTGGGGTCACTTAAAACAAAAGATGAAGTGGCATTAAAGTGTTAGACAGGACAGTGTTCAGAACTCAGGACTGGTCTCTCAGCATTGTGGTCAGACAAACCTGCAATCATTTCATTTTAGACCTTGGCTTTCAGGAACTGACCATTCTGGTTGTCTTTAGTTTACAAATGGAGGAACTGATCCAGATATTAGATTAATGAGATAAACATCACAGATTGCCCTCCAGTGTATGAATATACCTTTACAGAATATTTAGTTACATATTTATTTGAAGGGGGGCACTCTCACTGAAGTTGTTTGACTCATTGTTAGCCAGCACACTTTCTTGTGCCAAGCCAATGTTAAACCATGTGCAGAGCTTTCTGAGAAGGGCAATAAGAGAAGACAACACTAATAACCCAGGCTCCCATTCAGTCTGTTTGGAAATATCTCGTTGACCAGCACCAGAAAGTCCAATGATAACCTACCTCTAACAATGAAACACTGCCCTTGCATAGTAGCCTTTTCTTGTTGCTGTGAGAAAATATCTGAAAAAGGGACTTATGAAAATAAAGCTTCATGACGACCCATAGTTTGAGAGTACAGTCTTTGTAGGTGACATGAGGAAACTGATCACACTTAGAAAGCAGTGAGAGAGATGCATGCTGATTTCAACGTACCCTTTGGCTTTCATTTTAATTTTTATTTTTCACTTTTATTCCATCTGAGATCTCAGTCCATGGGGCATTGCTACCCAATTCAAGGTGGGTTTTCCCACCTCAGTTCATCCTGTTTGGACGCATCTCCACAAGCATACACACATGTGTCTCCCGGGTGGCCCTTAATCTTGTCAAGTGAGCAAGGACAATTGCCCACTATAATATATACTAAACAGTTGCTAAGGGGTCTATTCAATTTTAGCAAAATATATTCTTCACATTAGCACATATTCTGTGTGTATGCTGCTGGGGTGGGGCTCAGGGCCTTGCATATGCTACATAAGCACTCTGCCACTAAGTTGCAATCTGGGTCTGAAATTACCATATTTTATTTATCCGTAATCTGTATCATATTCTACATGCCAATTAGTTTGGACAATTCTCAGTTGTGCAGTTGCAAAGTAAATGTAGGAAATACTTGGACTCATTTTAGACGTCAGGTAAAAAATTTACAATGTGTTCAGCCATTAGGATAGTAAAAGAACATTTGCTTTACCATGCCTTATAAAGAGAACTTGAGCAAATCCAACACAGCTTTCAAATTGGCCTTAACTGTATGACAATTCATATTGGGGAAGGAAAATTCAGCAAGCCTTTCAGCATATGTTTTGAAGAATAACGTTATATAATATTTAAAAGCTTAATGGACACCATTAGAAATATTTTTCTACATGTACCACATAGACGCTTAATATAGAAATTAAGATGGATTTTTTAAGTTGAGCATGCTGGAAAAAACTCCTGTGGTGGGCAACCTTTCTTCCCTTTTCTGTTCTCCATGCTCACTCATAAAACAACCGGAAACAATTCCCATAAACACACACACGCATGCATGTACATGCACCCCACATACTCAGAGAAACTCAATGTTTCTCATTACTTGGAGAAATAGGGGCATCTACTTTAGTACGAATACCATAATTATTAAGATGATGGTTTTGACTATCTCACTTATTTAAAAATTGCCACAATTTTGAATCTTAGTTTTCAATTAGCCCAGACTTGTGTTTACAAAATCATATCATTTCTTATAAATATTTACGTGATGGAAACTGAATAGTATTAAAAGTGAATCAAATAAATGGCCTTTGTTTCTTAACTTGGACCCTGAAGCTCACAAAGACTGCCTGCGGCCAGTAAATATACAGGATCTATCATTTTATTTCTATGGAATTTCTATGAGATAAAATCATCAGCTTTTACTGGGTTTCCATGGAGACTGGTGGTCTAGATGAGGTGAGAATCCAGTGCCTCATAAGCATCATGAATGCTGGATCTGAGTAAAGAAAGTTGGATTTATTAAGTCTAGGTGATAGATAACTTGTTCTCTGTATGTTTAAAATGGCCCATTGCCAAGGGGATAATGCATTATGCAACAGGACTACCTCAAAAGCAAAACAAATAAATGCAGTTTTCTTTGAGTCAAAACATTCCGTCAATGCTTCAAGTTAGGACGTGTTAATACCTCTAGATAATTAACCAGATACACACGAGTGCTGAAGTGTGTTCTAAAACAATGCAGATTTAGATTAAGCCTCTTCTAGGATGCTGTCAGAAACTAGAGAAATAACTGCTTTTGTCATGCAAGAGGTGCCACTAAACACCTGAGAAGTTGGCTGAAGCCCAGAGCATCTCGGTGTGTTTGTCCTTCTACAGGATAAAGCAATTGTTCCAAAGGGCATGCCCACTGAGTCCCAGCACCCTCAGTGGTGATGTGAACCTAGAATGTGAGGTCTTTACTTTTAAATTACCCTCCTTTTTTTTTTT
>LOJH01020247.1:523-20834 GCA_001685095.1 Ellobius talpinus
CACACACACACACACACACACACACACACACACTTTGTGTAGCCCAGGCTATCCTCCCAACTCTGTCTTCATGCCTTTCACCTCTGCTGTGTGCTGGATTATAGGCAGCAAATGCCATGCTCAACTACGTCATTTGTTTTTAGACAAGGGTCCTTTAGGAATTTGGTCCTTTTTTTCAAAGCATACTCTGCTTGTGAGGACAGCGTTGGACCACACTGTCCATTAGCATAAAATGACGAGTAGCCAAAAGAACTTAAAATGACTGAAATCAAGTATACACTACCATTCCATGCTGTGTATGGCTAGCAGGCAGCATGCATGTGGGATGATGCATTCATCATTTCAGCAGCTTCTCTTGGACAGTCCAGGCTCCATTCACGCCTAGCCTCTGATTCACCTCCACCCAGGTGTTACCCTCTCCTAGTTACCCTGGCTCCTCACTGTCTCTCACGTCTCACCCTGTGGGCATGCTACTGGAGCTTTCTTCTCATGCAGGTGCAGGTGCCTCTGGGCTTCTCAGCAGTATCTCCCTTCTGGCTAGATGTTTCTAGCCTCTGCCTTCTGTGACTGAGATACTTCTTCTGTGTGCTTTCTAGACTTGGTTACTAGTACCAAGACAAGTGTCCATCCTTCCGTCAGCCAACAGATATGTGGCCTTGGCTAGTTGTCAGCTTGACAAACTAAAGTCATTCGGGAAGAGGGAACCCTAGTTGAAAAAATGTCCCACCAGATTGGCCTGTGGGTAAGCCTGTGGTATATTTTCTTGATAGATGTGGGAGGGCCTAGCTCACTGTGGGCAGTGCCCATGTTCACCAAGATCATAGAAAATCATTAGTGGTCAAACCCAGGTTAGACTCTTGGTCTGTGGTACCTTGTATACACATTCCAAACACCGTGTGCTGTGCTCCAGTCTCACAAAGTCTAGCACTTTGGATGCATCACCAAGCAAAGTAACTTCTTGTAGAAACTGCCTGACCTTAGATATTAATTTGTTTAGCCCACATCAGGCACCAATCCTACCTCCAAGATTAAGAAATCTCTCAATTATGGCAAGATCACCAGGGCTCTTGTTTTGCTGCCTAGCCTATCTACAGGATCTGTTTTGTGAAGGGAGATCTGCCCTTGATTTAAAAGACAGCTCCTGAAAACAAAGAGCCTTGTTGTTGTTGTGAAGGTCAGCTACCTCCACTGGACCCAGCCTTGAGGGCAAGGACAGCATGGCTTCTCTCCCTGCTCAGGGCCTGGCACAGAATGTTCTGCGGGCAAATGTCTGTGACAATTCTCTCTTCTGGGAGAAGTCCCATTTTGATGGGTGTCTGAGGAACGAAGTCTATTCCCTCTGCGTTTCAGAAATATTATCAGTCCCAGTTTGGAAGTTGTAACCATCACAGTGGGAGTTGCACAGGCGCCATCTGCACCAGCACGCAAGCTGCAAGATAAACTCATGCACAAGTGTAGCTCTTGAAATGCAGTTTAGGAAGAGATCTGCGTCGAAATCTTCAAAATGGCTGAAAATATCCTAGGTGCAGCTGGTGTACTTCCAGATCAGTTATTAAGGACAGGGCTCTAGGGACAAGGTCTTGAGTAGAGATGTGACTTGGGTCAGGGCACCTGTGCAGCTCACCTCTGAAGCCTTGTTGGGGTTCATCTTAATGAATTCCTTGCTCAGCACTGACCAGGGCTGAGTTTCTCTATTTGGACCAGAGGAGGTTTTAGGCGGAATTGCTTGACTTCCTGCCTTTGTTTTCCTTTTCACATAGCCTGTGGATATCTGGCCTTTTCAGCCAAGGAAAATGGAAATGGTTTTAAACACTCACTTGAGCCATGACTTTCAGCTGTGTATTAATTTGATGCTCATTCCTTGATTTTCATATCCTCTGAGAAGCAATGATAACACGGGGCAGGTAGCCTGGAGCTGTGGTAGAGGGTAGGCAGTGTGGACTCAGGCCCCTTGGCTGGCATTGCCCAAAGAGTCCTCTCCTGCTCGCTTGCTTGCTTGGTCTTCATCTTTCCCTCCATCCTTTGTATGTTGAGCTTTTACTTAAGATTTAATTTTAGAGAAAAGTTTCTGACAACTTCTTTTGTAGGCAGTAGAGGTCTGCCATGGCTCTACTTGAGTCAGTAAAGAAGGACTCCAGTTCCTGTTCCTGTTGGCTAGGAGCGAGCCTCTTGGTCGACTAGGATTACGTACTAAGACCTTACTTTTGCCTCCAGCTCATAACTGTTGCTTAGCTCTTTGGGAATGTAGAAGTAAGGCTCCTGCGACCGTGAATGAGCACAGTCCCTATAAATAAATGCTCTCTGTCTATTACTGACACTATGACAAATAGTGTCACCTCCATTTTAAAATGAAACAGCAGGGCTAGATGAGGGCATGCACTCATCCTGTTCCCTTCACAAAGCTGTCTCCTAAGGAAGAGGGGCACAAGGAGGCAGAGGAGGAGCTAGGGGCCCCTGGCTGTCCAGGAGGGATGTCGGGAATCTAGCAGGAGTTTGCTAGAACTGGTGATGAAATGATCAATATATGGTTTTTGTTATCTTTTGCTTCAGGTGTATGTTTTTCTTGGCAAAGCCTGAAGGTGACCTATTTAATTCCTGTATATCTGGAGCTCGCAGAATGTGCCAAGAGTCAGGCTAGTTCACTGAGGAGTCAGAAGTCAGTCTCTGAATACAAGGAGCTTTAGTTCAACAGGGGCAGATAACCCTTCATGTGTGTAAGGATTCTACTGGTTACCAGTAATGGGCCCAACCAGCACAGGGTTAAGTGAAAAAAGAATGTACTGGCTCACATAACTGACCCGTCCAGTGGTAAATCCTGGAGCAAGCTCAGGGGCTCAAATGGGATCTGGTTTCTTTCTCCCCATTCTGGCTCTACTTCCTGTGTGCCGACTGCCCTCCCCTCATAACTGCAAGAGGTGGCCAACAGTATTTAAGCTTCCATCCTTCCATCTTCTTTCCAGAGATTCCACCTCGCTTCAGTGGAGGAAAGTGTGAGTCTTGGTCCAGCCTCCCAGACAGACTTGCTTTATTGTATTGATTCAGGTCGGATCACATGTACAGTCTGAACCTGTCATGAGCAGAAGGCCATGGAGTGTTGG
The DNA here is from genome assembly GCA_001685095.1 of Ellobius talpinus. NCBI lineage: Eukaryota > Metazoa > Chordata > Mammalia > Rodentia > Cricetidae > Ellobius > Ellobius talpinus. The sequence continues at coordinate 3,622 of LOJH01020247.1, forward strand.
CTGATCAGCCCACATCTTGTGCTTTACCTCAAGACCCACAGAAGGAGCAGTTTTTCCCTAAATTGCCTAGTAAGAGAGAGAAACTCAAGCCCTGATTGCTAGACAGTTCTAACATGGTCAGGCCTGACCTCTGGCCTGACCCACTGTTGGGGTTGTATTTCTGATAGACTCTTTGCCAGAGTTTATTCTGATGTGAATTCTGAAGTGATGTAGTCTGCAGGTTTGACTGCACTTAGATTTGGATCCAGCATCTTTTTCTTGAGAACATTGTTCTTGCCGGTGAGTATTAGGGATTTAGTATCAGGAATCTTCAGGATGACAACTGTTTGAATTCTAAGCCACACAAAGGTAAGTGAGGACAGTTGGCCATGTTACTCGGATAAACACGTCTTAATCTGTCTGCAGTTCTGCATAGCTGGGCAGTGATAGAAGCTTTAGGGCTGTGAGAGAGCAACCGCCTCAAATGTTTTGACTTCATCACCAAGCCTTGGATACTTTTGTCTTTAAAACAGTAACCACATCATGGGACCAGAATGTAGAAGCAGCATAAGAGGTGATTGTTGAGCGTCCTAGTTTGTCAGATACACAGGGTGTGCTGTCAGGTGATCTCTTGAAATCTGGTACCAGGGTTAATGTTCTGTGAACCTGGGAACTCTTCCCTCCTGGGAGCATGTCCACCAAGAGCCTGAGAGCCTCCTTGATGGGGAGCACAGGTAGAGGAGCTCGTTCTCTTCTCTCATTTGATCCTTCTGACAAGCTCGGGAAGTGAGGCTGGAGTCCAAAGTGCTTGCTGCTCTATAGATGGACACTCAGAAAGATGGCGTGAGCTACCAAGGACATAGTGACTAGAAAGTTATAGGGCAAGGCCTGCTCTCAGGAGTCTTTTTGGGTGTTATACATCCATTGGAACCTTCTGCTCCTCCAGATGGCTTTTACTTTTTGATCCAGTTTGTTGGATTTCTCAGATATGCACCACAGCTTTTGATGGATCTGCTTAGAGAGCCATATGGTGCAGCTCATCCTGATAAACGTTGAGTTTCTGTAGTGGACGCAATTGTCCCTTCGCTTCTGTCTTGTTCATTGGCTTGATTGATCAGTTATGTATTTGCAAACCTCTCCTGCCATTAAAACAAATTACTACAATTTGTATTGCTTGAAATAACATCAGTCAAGTTAACACACTTCGGTTACAGTCAAGTAGTTTCCCAATTAGAATATGGAACAGCTTGTCTAGCAGTTTCAAGTCATTTGTCTTGGTATGCTAAATCCAGGTAAAGATTTCTTAGAGAACTGGATGGCTATAAACCAGTACAAAGACACTCAGCTTTTGATTGGCTAGCAATGCCTCATGTGTTCCTGTCTAAAGCTCTCCCTAAAGCCTTGCATAGTGTTTGTACTTAGAGCATAGGACCATAGTTATAGCATTAATTACTTGAACAAAAGGAGCATGTCTAGCTGACTAGCTGACTGTCATTAGCGCAGTATGAACACTGCTCTGGATCTCTTGCTTGCTTGTTTTTTGATAGGACTGTATTTCAAGACTTCTAGAAACATGTAGATTAGTCAAAACACTAGCTTGTCAATTATTAGGCAGTTTTAGGGCAAATGATATCTGGTTTATTGACAATTGATACTAAAATCAGGTTGCCTGGTTTTATAGGATGGGCATTCCATAAAGATACTTAAAACCTTGACCCATGCCTCTAAATAGTCACTGATATCTTCATGATCCTGTCTAGAGAAAAGCACAACAGGTGTTTTTGAGATACCATTTATACTGTGAGATACATAAAGGACATACTTGTGATGTATATTGCTTAATGAACACACACACACACACACACGACAGAAAGTTTGATCGGTCCAGGGGTTTCCTTTCTTGCCCACACCCACTCCCACTCATCCAGACTCACTCACAAAATCACTATTTCGGTTTCTGTGTGCATCATATACAGTTGTCTGTGTCATTATAAATGGAATTCTATAGTTTATGCCATATGTTTGACTTCTTTTGTCAAATATCATGTCACAAGCACGGGTTTTCAGAAGTTACAGCTGACTTGTGAACCCAGCCAGGGGTGGAACAGCTTTGAGAAACCTTGATTGGTTCTGGTGGGCAGCATGCACTCAAGTATTGGAGGTGTCCTAGAGCCACAATGAAATGGACCGCTTACATGGAATGCAGACGTCCCATGGGAAGAGCTTCCTGGAACTGGGAAGTCTGGACTGAACATCCATTCTTTTCCTGACCTTGGTGGTCAGTGCCACTGCCACAGGGCACTGGGTGAAAGTTGATGTGTGCTAGATAGCATTAGAGTTTTTGAAGCGGTCAGTAATTGCCTCATTTTCTGTTCTATAGCAAATATTTCTGTCTGATTGGGGAAAAATTCACTAATATGTGGTGCAAACGGAAAACATTTTACGGGAAGAGATTCTACTTTTTGTTTTTATTACTTATTTTTCTTGTTTTATGTCTCGTATCTTGACAGTTACTGTTTTTCTTAGTTTTTACTTTAATTAAACCCTGAAGAAGATTCTTTCTTAACTGTAGTCCTTTTATTTGCAACTGTACTTGCACCTTTGCCCATATTTGGATATGTTATTCAATAGAATTAAGTAAGTAATGCCATATACAACAGTATTATCTTTTTAAAAAAAAGCTTTAGAAACTTCTGGAATTGTTCTGGTATATATCTAGCTGGACCATATTAAGTTTATAACCAAAAGAAAATTTGAATTATAAAGGATTTGAAGAGATATCTAATTTTATTGCTTTTAACTTTTTCCCAGTGCTAGGAATCAAATCCAGGGTCTTGGTAGGTACAATGGTAGGCAAATGCTCTGTCGCTGAGGCATAGCCCTAGCATGTACAGTCTTGTCGCTGAGGTATACTCCTAACATGGACAGTATTGTCGCTGAGGCATAGCCCTAGCATCAGTATTGGTAAATTATCATGTGCTGTTTGAGCTCACCGAGAAGCTTACCGAAGTGGGTTCGCCCCCTCCTCCATTTCACACCCAAGCATGTTTGTTTCTAAGTGTCCTGAGACAGACTAGTCCCTCAGCTGCCCATGCTGTGGTAGAGAGGCAGTGGACAGTAAAACATCCCAGGACTAGAAACGTCACGTCCTTAAGGAGAGCTGGATGGTACATCATAGCAGCAGAGGCTCAGTGGTCACTGTTGTTTATGTCAGGACATAAAAGAACTGCAGTGAGAATGGGAAGATAGACATCCAGTCGTGGGGAGAGAGTCCCCAGCTGGTTGCTGATAATGCCATTGGTTGGTCCTCATTTGATGACGTCACCTTTACTGTCTGAATTGGGCTACTCCAGTTGTCTTGCTGGGTATTGCGAACTCTCGAGGATATTTTGCTATCTCCTCCTTCTTTTTATCTGCTGCTTGCTATTCTTATACTTTTACTTGCCCTGTGCATAATAAAGCCACTCATTAAAACTTAGAGTATGGCTACCACATCATTCTAGATCATACAGAACAATCGCCAGCTCATTGCTTTTCATTTTGAAATAAGTTCTGATTTTTTGTATTATTAATACTATAACAGATTCTAAGAAAAACAGCAAAGATACCCTTATATTTTCTTCTAGGGCAGTGGTTCTCAACTTCCTAATGCCGTGACCCTTTAGTAATTCCTCAGTGGTGGTGACCCCAATTGTAAAGTTATTTTGTTGCTGCTTCATAACTGTAATTCTGCTGTTATGAATCATAATGTAGGATATCTGATATGTGGCCCTCAAAGGGGTCGTGACCCATAGGTTGGGAGCCACTGTATATTTAGTGTATTTCAGCTTATAAATTTAGATTTTTGCCCATTCCAAATTAGTTATTTTTCTGTGGTATGATGTAGCTATCAGTTACTCCCCACACAGACCAGCAGCTCTTCAGTTATTCCAGTGACATGCTGAAAGCATTTTCATGTTTTTATTGAATTGCTTTGGTACCTTTGAAAAAACTCAATGGACCATATAAATAAAGTAGACTTTCTCTAGCGTGTTTTGTTCCATCGATCCATTATCTTTATGCTGTTTCTATACTGCTGATTGCTATGATAAATCTTAAAATTAGTGGCATTAATGTTCCAATTTTTGTTCTTTTTTTTCTCCTCAAATTATTTTATGTTCTTTGCGTATCAATAGAAATTTTAAACTCATACTGTAAATTTCTATACAGTAGGCTTCTGGCATCCTGATTGAGACAAAATTAAATCTGTAGGGCAGTTTGAGAGCAGCATCTCAGCAATATGGATGCAAAGTTGACCTTTTCCATTTATTTGGATTTTCCTTTAAATCTCATCAATGTTATGTGATAGTCTTACACACGTTTTGGTGGGTTTATCCCTATAGCTTCTACATATTATAAAGAGCATTTATGAACAATCTTCTTGCTTGGATCTATGGAAACTTGCACCAGTTTGGTCAAAATGACTAATTAGTTACAATATTGGTTTGAAGATTCTTTAAGATTTCCTTTACACACTATCATGGTGTTAATAATAAAGACAGTTTTAGTTTGTTCTTTTCCATATTTATGTGTGTGTATGTATATTTCTGTATGTATATGTTCGTGTGTTTGTATCTGTGTATGGGTGTATGTGCGTATGTATATGTGTATATGTATTTGTGCATATTTGTATGTGCATAGGCATATGTGCCTGTATGTATATGTTTGTGTGTATATGTGTATGATGTATTGTTTATGTGTATGGTATATGTATGTATATGTGTGTACATATATTTTCTTGCTTCAGAGCATTGGCTATCCTTGCTGCCTTCCTGAACTGGGAGGAAGTGTTCTTTCCTCATGGAGTGCAGTGAGTTGTGAGTTTTTCACAGGTGGTTAGTACTGGTTAGGAGAGTGTCCTGTTTCACATTGATAAGTGCTTTTGTTATGAAAGGATGCTGAATCTTGCTAGATACCTTCTCTGATATACTAGGATAATCATAGAGTTTTTTTCTTTGAATCCATTGAATATTAGCTGTTAAACCAATTCTGTGTTCCCATGGTAAACCTCACTTGATCTTAATTCCTTTCCTATATGTTGACGAGTTAGATTTTTTAAAAATATTTTGTTAAAGGTCTTAGCATGCATGTTTTTTTTTTATCAAGTCTTTGGTTTTGACATCAGGGTTTGAATAAAAATGAAGAGCAGTTTTATACTATTTACTATGACATGGCTAACAATAGAATTCACATTTTCTTATGTTTGAGCACAGCTACTCTAAAAGAAGTAGAATTATTTCACTGATTATGTAAGATTTGTGCTTATTCACTTAGGCAATATCTACAGAACAGCATATTTGTTGTGTGTGAAGTAATACAGCCGAGATGCTGGAAAACATTGCCAGTGGGTTGAGCAATTCATACCATCACTTATGTTAAAATTGTGTTTATGTAGTTTCTGCAATTTCTTGTAACACTGGCAATGAATTCTTCAGTTGCCAATCATTTGTAGTTTATGGCCTATTCAATTTATATGCTTTTATTATATGCGAGTATTTGAATCTCACCCTTTCCCTCTGTATTCCTTTTTGGTTTCATTTCTCTCAAATAAAAGCTTAGTCATAAGCCAGCTAGAATTATTTTGCGTCAAGTTTGCATTTGCTTCTGGGAAAATAAAATACTTTCCATTTATGTCGGAGGCATTGTAGGTTGCTACTCTGACTGTGAATTCTGGCTGATATAAGGATTGTGGATTCAGTTTAACTCAGAAGAGGTTCCATACAGAAAGGAGGTCAGAGAGCTGAGATGGTCGGTTCTGGGGAGATAGGGGCTGTGCTTTGATAATGATCGAGGGAGGGAGACTTGAGAGTGACAGCCTCGTGCCTCCAGTGTCGCTGCTCCAGGCCATGCTCAGAAAAGAGTGGTGGTCATGGAAGAGTTTGGGGCACCAGCTTCCCTGCCTGTCTCAGAATGACACATTTGGGTGCACATCCAACCCATGTCCACCAGTACTAATTTTGAGCTTTGTCATAAGGGTGGGACTGTATGAGTCAGGAAGATGTTTTCTCTAATTTTTCTTCCAAGAACCCAAGAAGGTTGAATTTATCGTGGGTGAAGCCTGGCACCTGTAATCAAGAACCCACAACATGGAGCATCTGGAGGTTTGTGATTGACAGGTTGTATCTCTTTCCTGCTAGCATCCCTTCTGTGGACTGTAGGTAGAGACAGCTGTGGGGTGGTGTGCAGTTCTCAAATGCTACAGGCCTCGCCTTAGTGGGCTCTGCTTTTCTTGGGAACATTACATTCATTGATGGGGCATGGGATTGGGGCCATAATAGAAAATGTTCCTTAGCACGAAATGCGCTTCCTGTGTCACCCTTCATCCTCCCTATTCTTGAAGGCTTTTGTTTGAAGTCCAGGCCCCCAATGTCCTCTCTGACTTAGGACTTATAGTCCTTAGCTTCCTACAGATGGCCCCTGATTTATGGTGGTCTGTCTGACTTAGGATTTTTTTTTTTTTTTGCTTTATGCTGGTGTGAAAGTGGAATTCATCCAGTAAAAGCCATTCCTCGGTGGATGTGTTGCCTGTCCTTGAGTAATGCCGAGCTGTGACTGTAAGCCATGGTTCTGCGTGTGGTAGCCAACTTGCTGAGCTCTGATATTACTCGGGTAAATACAGTAAGAAGCTTCTAGCTCACAGTAACCATATGGCAACCTGAGAATCTGTGCTCAAGTATCTCTTTTCCTTTGGGATCCACTCTCTGCACGTGTTTAATAAATGTATCCCAAAGAATAATATGTTCTGGGTTGTGCCTGAGAAGATAAGTTTGAGATCACAGAAATAATCGGGCTCTGACTTTTAAAAAGTGACATCAAATGATGCTTAAGAAAACCTTGACATTCTTAGGTATGCTTTAGTTAATTATAGCAAAACATGGTTTTAAAATACACAGAGAAGAATGTAGTGTCTGCAAAAGCCAGGGCATTTAGCATATGTGGAGTGCTGGAGAAAATGATTTGGACTGAGAAAAACATGATTAAATTATTTGGGGGCTTAATTTGTCTGAGTTAACCCTCTAGATCAGTGGGTTTTACCTGTGGGTTTAACCCCCCCATAGGGGTCTCATATTAGACATCTTGCATATCAGATATTTCCATGACGATTCATAACAGTAGCAAAATTACAGTTACAGAGTAGCAATGAAGATAATTTTATAGTTGGAGGTCACTCCAGCATGACGAACAGTATTAAAGGGTCGCAGCATTAGGACGCTTGAGAACCAATGGTCTAGGTTACTCTTATCTTTCAGAGTGTGCTATATGACTGTTCTTCAGTTACCTTCTTGGTAATGAAGTCTTCCCTTCTTACCCAGTCAGCTGGCTTTGGAGAGAACTTCTTTTGTGGTTTCCAGACCTCAGCTTTCTTTTAGGCTTGAAAAAAAAATGGTATTGCTATTGGAGCCAGGTGCTCCAGGGGCCAGCCCTTCTCATCTTCCTTTTTCCTCCCTTTAAAACAAGTGTGATGGAGTCTGCCTGGTGGTGCTTAGAACCCAGGTAGCTCTGGTCTCTCCCCACAGCAGAAGCTAATGGAAGCCAACAGCGTGTCTGTAAGGCGCGTGTCGTCTCTCATCCGCATGTGCTCTCTCAAATGATTGTGGCCTTACAGACTAGGATCACAGGGATCGTTACAGCCAGGGAAATGAGGATTAGCAGGCCCATGTTTGTCCAGCTGCATTGCTGAAGTTCTGGAATGACATGCTACACAGTGTTTGTCCCATTGCATTTACAAAAGGAGAGTCCCTTTGGAACCAAGCCTCCATCAGTCAATGGCTGTTTTATTCTGTATCCTCTTTGGAGAGCTTAGAACAATGAAGGGAGAAGGAGAATGCAGAGCTACAAAAGTTGCTTCCTGGAGGGCTTTCTAACTAACTATATATACATATATATACACACACATACATATACATATATACACATACATACATACATTACATACACACACAATATTGAACCTAAGGTTTCAAGGGTGCTAGTCAAACACTCTTCCACTTAATATATTCCTTGTCTTCCCACACCCCTTCTCATTTTAAACTTTTGAGGCAGGGTCTCCCTCTATAGCTCACGTAGGCCTTGATTTTGTGATTCTCCTGCCTCAGCCTCCCATGTACCTGGGATCACAGGCCCGTATTAACAGACCTGGCTTGATGATTTCTGAGAATTGATTACCTAGGCATTGCTTTCAGAGCTCATGACCACGTCCTGCTGAGGCATCATCCAGGCCTCCCAGAGGCTGTATGTTGAGGGGTGTGTATAAAATTTGGGAGAGTATGGATCAGGCATTTCAAAAAAGAGGAAGCGATAAGAGGTGGGTATTGGGGATTTTAGGTATTCTTCAAAGAACTAGAATTCTATACCTTCTTATGCTTTAGTGTCCTGGGTTTTCAATAAATTGACTACAATATGACTTTTTTGTCAAATTGCTGAGTTGGCTTTTAGGCACGAATGCTGTATATATCTTTAGATACTCTGTAAACGTGCTGTGTTTTCTACTCTTCCTTAGTTTGAGCTGCTACTGTGATAGCCAGGTGGAATCGAAGAGAAAGTTGCAGCCTGAGAGTTGGGCCACTGCCGACATGGGTCTGGTGGTGGGCCAGTTGAACCCAGCACCTCCTGGGTCAGGCTGGGGGTCAGGCCTCACGGCCTCTCCTCTGGGACCCTTGAGTGAGCACGCTCGAGGCTAGGAGGAGGTCCTGAACTGTGCCCTTGTGCTGGGGTGGCTCCAGCAGAGCAGTCTGCAAGCGTGACTGAGGTTGGAGATGAGAACAAGAGGCACAAGCTCTCTGCTAGGTCAGATTTCTTTTGATGTCTACTTCGTGCTTCTCTGAGATACTTCTCTACAGGTCTTTACAATATCTGGGTTTCCAATCATGTTTTTGTTTTTGTATTGGCTTCAAAGAAGCTGAGTGGAATTTATTGTTTGGTTATAGTTGCTAGCCTGGCCAAGTTTTAAATATGTATTTTTACTTAATTTTTTTTAAGGCTACTTAGGGGAGGTTTATTTGGCTTACATATCCCAGGTCACAGTCCGTTGAGGAAAGCCAGTGGAAGAACTTGGAGGCATGAACTGAAGCAGAGGAAAACTACATGCTGGCTCCAAATGGCTTGCTCAGTCTGCACTCCGTCTCTCTCTCTCTCTCTCTTTCTCTCTCTCTCTCTCTGTGTCTGTCTGTCTTAAGAATTTTTTTTTAGCTTTGTGTACTTGAATGTTTTACCTGCATGCATGTTTTGCATGTATGCTTGATACCTGGGAAGGTTAGCAAAGGGCACCAGATTCCCTGGACCTGGAGTAATGGACAGTGTTGAGCCACCATGTGGATGCTGGGAATCAAACCCTGGTACTCTGGAAGAGCAACCCATGCTCTTAACTGCTGAGCCAGCTTTTTATTTTTCTTTTTTGTTTTCTTGAGACAGGGTTTCTTTGTGTATCCTTGGCTGTCCTTGAACTCACTCTGTAGACCAGGCTGGCCTCCAACTCATAGAGATCTTCCTGCTTCTATCTCCCAAGTGCTAGGATTAAAGGCATGCCCCCTCCTCACTTTTTAAAAAATCTGATGTAGTTCCCTATTTTATTTTGATAATCTTAGTGTTTCTATGACCTTTAGCCTATATAACTTTATGCCATTTAAACAATAGGTCAGGTTCATATTTTCAAATAATTTTTGATAGAGGCATGCTACCAAATAGGAGCAGATTTGAATGGCTGTAGTAAAATGTTTAGGACAGGAGTCTGTATTTTTTTTCTTATTAAATTTTTTTTCCATATTTTTTTCATATTGACCACAGTTTTCCCTTCTCTCCTCTCTCCCATTCCCTCCCCCACCTCACCCCATCTGCCCCTCCCCATCCACTCCTCTTTCATCTCTATTCAGAAAGGGGTAGCAGGCCTCCCACGTGAGTCAAAAAACATTGGCATATCAAGTTGAGGCAAGTCCAAGCTTCTCCCCCTGCATCAAGACTAGGAGAGTCATCCCAGCATGGGGAGTATGTTCCCAAAAGCCAGCTCAAGCACCAGGGACAGGCTCTGATCCCACTGCTAGGAGCCCTGCAAACAAACCAAGCTACACAACTGTCATACATGTAGAGGGTCTAGGTCAGTCCCATGTGGGCTCCCTAACTGTTGATCCAGAATCTGTGAGCTCCCATGAGCTAGGTCAGCTGTCTCTGTGGGTTTCCCGGCTATGATCTTGACCTCCCTGGCTCGTACAATTCCTCTTCAACAGGACTCCCAGTGCTTGGCTGTGAATCTCTGCATCTGCTTCCATCAGTTACTGGATGAAGGTTCTTTGATGTCAGTTAGGGTACCCACCAATCTGAGTACAGGAGAAGGCCAGTTCAGGCACTATTGCTAGGAGTCTTACCTGGGGTCATCCTTGTGGATTCCTGGGAGTTTGCCTGGCATCAGGTTTCTCCTTAACCCCAAAATGCTCCCTCTATGAAGACATTTCTTTCGTTGCTCTCTCCCCCTCCATCCTGTCCCCAACCCACCCAGCCCAATCCCACATATTCCTATCCCCTCATCCTCCCACCCCACTCCCAGTTTACCCAAGTTCTGTATTTAAGCTAACCTTTATTTTGTGTTATTCCCCACCACATAGGTAGGGTCTCCAGCTCATCTTTCTGGTTTCTCATTTGCATTATGCATCCAAGGAGATTTTTCTCTATAAAAAGTGTTTTCCTGAGATGACATTCCTGGCAGGATAACCTTCAGTTCTGACCTAGGGTCCCTGAGGCAGCTCTTGTTCTTCCTGTGGTAGGTGTGAAGAAGCTTCCCAGCGTCCTGAAATGCCCTTCTCCCGTCATGAGAGGCTGGGGCCACCAAGCAAGTGTAGCACTGGCTAGTCTTACTAGAGTGTGAGGGGGTGAGATTTGGGGTGTGGTGCAGCACTGGCTAGTCTTAATTAGGATGTGAGGGAGTGAGATTTGGGGTGTGCTTACTAGGTGTCATGGCCACCTTTCAGACTGACTTTTAGAAGTAGCTTTTGATGTCTTTATTTGGTGTCTATTCTGTGCTGGGCCCTGAGGCAGGCATCGTATTTTTAGGTACTTAATGATGGCAACAGTAGCACCAGTAATTATGGATACTAGATTCATCATAGGCACAGTGCATTTTAGAGCACATATACTGGAAAATTCATAGTGGGTGATATATGCATCTCTAGGAGAGAAGCTGAATTCTCTGTGGGTCCAACCTGAGGTCTATTGGCCACATGACTCCCAGGGTATCTATGAATGAGGTCCAATACAAAACTTTAATCTTACTTGAAACATTATGAGATTTAAACAATTATTGCTATTATTTGTATGGGCCATGGCATGTGTATGGAGGCAGGAGGACAGCTGTTGAGCAGATTCTCTCCTTTGATCTTGGTTTTCTCGGACCTTCATGTTGGCTCTGAAGATCAACCTCAGGTCACCAGATTTGCATGATAATGCCCTTGCCCCAGCCTCTCATGGCCCACAATAGGAGAGTTTATTGAAGTTTTTTTTGTGCCTCAGTTGTGTGGTTTTCAGTGTGAACTTTGTAGGTGATGGTGTTGATCTATAAAGGTTGCATGCAGATGCCTGCTTTGTACGTACTCTTGGCATGGTGGGCTGAGTAGGGTACAGAATTCCCTTTTGTAGGATGGAGTCTTTGTATAAGGACCTCCTCACAGTGATTCCACACACATACACTTACAAGGAAAGTACCCCCAGATCACTCAGTTCTTTAGAGAGGCCCCCAGAGATTACTTGAATTATTTCCAGAAGTTTCCCGGGGGTGGGGAGAGTATGTGAGCTGACCTTGCTAACTCTTCCCCTCTCCTCCCCTCCCCTCCTGTGACTATTGCTTTCTGTGATTCAACTGATTGCTTTTCTTTCCAAATTGCTGGCTTAAGCTTCATCTTATCTAATTTTATCTCTTCCAGCCTTGTATATCTAGAGCATTATTAGGGCCTGTGCTCATTCTGTCCCTTCCACTTCTCCCATGTTCCCTCCACATCCCTAGGGGATAGGGACTTGATTTGCATACCCTCTGCCTTGTGTGGAGCTGGGGGTGGGCAGTGGGTGTGCTTCTTGTCTCTGGAATGTCACTCTCTGAGCTGGCACTTCTGGGCTCTCCCAGGACCTGCTTCCCATCACCCACAGCTTCCTTGCCTCCTCCTCATCTCCCGTCTACACTCTGGGGCTCCTGGTTTTCTTCCCTTCCACCTCATCTACGTATTCGTTATCCTTTTACTCCAAGCATCTGTTCCTCCAAACCACAAAGTCCACTTGGTGTAATTAAAATATATAATACATTTATTTTAATATCACTATGTCTCTTCATACATGTTTTAGTAAGAGACTTGGCTGTCAGCACAGGGCCCAACTATTTGTAAATATTCAGTGGTGCCAGCTCCCCTTCAGGGCGTTTGTTTTTCTACCAATTAATGTTCTCTCTGTCTCTGCCTTGGCTCTGCATGTGTCTCTGTGCTGCATGTGTGTCTCGGTGTCCTTGGCTTTTCCTCTGACACAGATCACTCAAATAGATTGACACCTTTTCTTTACATGTTCCCGTTTATGGCATACTCAAATGAGTGGGGGGGACTAAAACACAGCCTTCTGTCTCGCTCACTTAGTCAAGAGCCAGTGGGGACCTACAGGTGCATGCCTTCATCGTTATTGCCCTTTCAACTTCTGCTAATACAGGGCACTCCTAGCTTGGCACATGCCACCTGGGCACTCTCTCCTGAGGACCTTGCTTATGCAAGCAGAGCCTCTCCTGGCCTATGGGTCTACTGCCTTCTTAAAATGCATGCTAAGGAAACCCTCCCATCTGCTGGCATCTGGAGCAGAGCCACGGGATGCAGAGGGTCCAGCATTAGAACAGATTATGTGGTATTTGTCTGTCACTTCCGCTTAATGGCAAATAAAATCTATTTTTGGCTTAGAATTCTTGCCTTTTGACATGTGGGTGAATACTGACTGACAAGCTTTACCTCCCATGTAGAAAAGACTTGTGCGCTGGGCCATCAGCTGGAGCTCTCATTGATCTTAATGTTTTCTTCCCAGTGGAATTAGAACATGATGTTTCTTTTGAGGTTACAGAGAGCCAGCAAGGATCCTCCTCTCAGACTAGTGGAAGTGAAGGAATTACTTGAAATCCTCTTTCTATCGGCCATTAAAGTAAGATGGAAGCTGGGCACTTACATTAGAAGGATCTTGGTATATTTGGGACCACACATTTCTATTCCTTTTCTGGAAGGGAAAAACTACATTTTGTTATGTTACTTTTTAACTTTATTTTATCTTTTGAGACAGGATCTCACTCTAGCCTAGAGTCTCATTCTGTAGCCAAGCCTTGAACCTGTGACAACCCTCTTGCTCCAGTCTCTCAAGTGCTGGGCTTACAGACATGAACTACCATACCCAGCAAAACTGTATTTTACATGTAGGGTTTTTTTCTTTTTCTTTCTTAAAATGTTATCATATAGCAGGGCTGGAGAGATGGATCAGTGGTTAGAGTGCACACTGCTGTTGCAGAGGAACCAAGTAGAGTTCCCAGCACCATGTTGGGCAGCTCATGACTGCCTATAACTCCAGATCCAGGGGAGCCGATGCCCTCTTCTGGATTCTATGGGCATCTGTGCTCATGTGCACATGCCCCCTGCCCCAGCATTTACACATATAATTAAAAGCTAATAGAAAAAACTTTAATGAAGCTATCAAATAGGAAGGTTGTTTCTAGAGTCTTCCTCTCTGAGTGGGGTAACATTCTTTTCTGCCTTCTAGATGGCAGTGTAGATCAGACAGGGAGCACACAATCTGTTCACAGTTTTGGCAGATAAGCCCTTTGATAAGGTCTGCTATGAAGGCCTTGTGGTTCCTTTGTTCTTATTTATTGGCCTTATTTTGCTTTTTGTGATGTATGGCTGGCCCTAAAACAACATGTGTGGTGGGCACTTCTGTGGAGCCTGCTGCCTTTTAGGCTTGGAACTCTTGCTTTGAGGAAACTTTAAGAGGATTCATAACTCGGAAAAGGGCAGAAAAGTTTTGAATTTCCCTTTTCCTTTGTTTGTAAAAGATTTGAAGGCTTAAGTTATATGATTAATCATGAGGAGGTTAAGAGTCAAAGTTTTTTCTTTTGCTCTGGTCATTTTTTTTAAAGCTGAACTTGGCATGACTTGAAGCAAATCTCTGTCTTCCTGACAATCCTTTAACTGAGAAAGTAGATTCTATCTCTAATGAAATAATTGGAAACAGTCCTGTAGCATATGGTAGTGATTTTTCTCAGAGGCTCATTGAAAAGTATAGGAACTACCAGGTTAAAAGACGTAAGCATGGGCCGTCCATATATTCTAGATGCTTATCTCCAGACCACAAGGTCTCAATGTGAGACACTGTCTTGAAAGACAGTAGACATTAGCCCTTGGGCCAGTCCTAGCCTTATTTTGGTATGGCCTGAGAGCTAAGGATGGTGTTAGCATATTTTTGAACCTTTGAACAAAAATCCAGAGAAGAATAATATTGTGACTTGTAAAAATGTCACATTTCCATATCTGTAGGTTTTATTGGGACCTAGCCCCACCCCTTCATTTATATAGTGTGTGTGGCTTCTGACCTTCAACAATGGCTGAAATGAGTAGCTGTGTAAGATATTTACTGTCTGGTTCTTTATAGACAGAGTTTATAAGTCTGGAGACTAGATTGTAAAGAATTTTTGCCTTAGTATTTATCCCTACGTGGTTTCTTTTGGAAGTTCAGCTTTTGACTTAGTTTTCTTTTAAAATTCTTATTATTAATATGTAGAGAAAAAATCAAATATTACCCATTAATCTCATTATTCAGACCACGTCCTCTATAATGTTTTTAATAATGAAAATAAAAATGCCTATGTTTAGTTTTCAAATATCATAATAAAGGTATAAAGTAAAACTGCCTGGCCTTTCCTACTGTTTCAGTTCCTTGTGATGTGCCTGATATACTCATGAAGTACTGCTGGTTAGTTAGCGTTCTGTTTTGAAGAGGGCACAGTGGAAGACAGAAAGGCATAAGGGGATCCCACGTGGCCATCATTCAGCTTCAGCATTGCTCACGACGAGTCCATTCTTGAGGTTTTTTGCCACCGACTTCCCATAGTACTTTGAAACAGATCTAAAGCATATTGTTTAATCTCTGCTTACCCCTAAAAGAGACATAACCAGTGTCTGCTAGCTCATGTGAAAAACAGCAATGATTCCTGGATGTAAACTTGAACACTGAGTGTTATTTATAGTGTCTTTTAAAGGTTGGTTTCTTGCACTGTTTGTTTGAATCAGGATCCAGATAAGGTCTCCACAGTGATGTTGAGCCTGTGCTTCACATCCATCTTAACCTACTCATTCTCCCTATGTCTCTTTTACTCTGTTGCTTGTTCTTCAGAGAAACAAGGTTATTTACTAGGTGGAAGTTTCACGCCCTGGGCTATTGTTTAATATGCCTCTCTGGCTCCTGAGCTCCAGGGGAGTTGTACTTAGATTCTGAGATTCTGTCACATTAAGTTTTTCTTTCTTCTTAGCTAGACAGTTTCTTTCTTGTTTTATGTTTCTCTCTTGTTTTATGCTTCTCTCTTGTTTTATGTTTCTCTCTCTCTCCCTTCCTACCTCCCCCCTCCCCCCGTGTGTGTGTGTGTGTGTGTGTGTGTGTATGTGTGTGTGTACATGAGTGCAAGTGCCTGTGCAGGCCAGAGGTGTCAGATTCCCTGGAGCCAGAGTTCCAAGAGGTTGTGAACCTGATGGATAATGGGTGCTGGGAACCAAACTCCTATCCCCTGGAAGACTAGCAAGAGCTGTTAACTGCTGAGCCATCTCTCTACTAGCTAACGTTTCCATAGGTGATCTCTATTTTTCCTATGGGAGATTCATTTAATACCTTTTTGCCTATTTGTGATGTTAGCATCAGTGTTTAATATACAAATCAAGTCATTTCATACAGGTTATAGCCACAGAGACTCTGATTCTATCACTGCTTTTTTATTGTTGAAAATTATTTGATTTATTTCATATATTTTTCAGCTTTGGATGTTTTGAGTCAGCTTATTATTTGGCAGTGTGTTTATTTTTGCACCTGCTGTGACCAAAACACGTGCTAGAAAAAAACCTAAGGGAGGATAGATTCACTGGGGCACATGGATTTGGACGACCCATTCTGTCATCTTAATGACTTGGAAAGCTGGCCAGAGCTGCACTGTGTGTAGAAGACAGCAGACTAAGGAGCCGAGAGGAAGAGGGGAGAGAGTGGAGTAAATCTTCATCCTCAAGAAAGAGGGGAGGGGTGTACTAGATCTTCATCTTTAAGGTCCATCCCTACTAACCCACTTTGAGCAGCTAGGCTTCATGTCCAAAAGGTTCTTCAGTTTCCTAAAATAGTGTTACTAGTTGGTGAACAAGCATCCAAAACAAAGTGTGTGTGTGTGTGTGTGTGTGTGTATCAGAAGTGGCCACAACAAACAGATTTATTTTGCTTTTGTAAAATATTAAGTGCTGTGGATTTAACCATATTTAAGGTGTTCCCTGGAAGTTACCTATGCTCAAATTGTCCCCTATTTGCTTAAGTGAGCCTGCTCAAGCTGATGCTCAGTTTTTTGACATGAATTTATCCAGTCTAGTTTGGTAATTTCTTTGAATTTATTATTTTTTATTGTTTTTATTGAGCTATACATTTTTCTCTGCTCCCCTCTTTTCCTCCCCTCACCCCATCTACCTTCTGTGACTCACATGCTCCCAATTTACTCTGGAGATAATGTCTTTTTCACCTTCCTATGTAGATCCATATTGTCTCACTTAGGGTCCTCTTTGTTGTCTAGATTCTCTGGGGTTGTGCACTGTAGGCTGGTTTTTCTTTGCTTTATGTCTAAAAGTCACTTATGAGTGAATACAGATTATATTTGTCTTTCTGGGTCTGGGTTACCTTACTCAGTATGTTTTTTTCTAGTTCCATCCATTTGCCTACAAATTTCAAGATGTCATTATTTTTTATTTATTTTTTACTGCTGAGTAGTACTCCTTTGTGTAAATATACCACTTTTTTCCCCATCTTCGATTGAGGGACATCTAGGTTGTTTCCAGGTTCTGGATATTATGAATAATACTGCTATGAACATAGTTGAGCATATGTCTTTGTGATATGATTGAGCATCCAACAGTGGTATTGCTGGATCTTGAGGAAGGTTGTTTCCTAATTTTCTGAAAAATCAC
>LOJH01020248.1:0-20834 GCA_001685095.1 Ellobius talpinus
TGACATCTTGAAATTTGCAGGCAAATGGATGGAACTAGAAAATATCATATTGAGAGATGGCCCAGACCCAGAAAGACAAATATACTGTGTACTCACTCATAAATGGGTTTTAGATATAAAGCAAAGCAAAAACTAGCCTACAATTCACAACCCCAGAGAACCTAGCCAACAAAGAGGACCCTAAGAGAGACATACATGGATCTAATCTACATGGATAATAGAAAAAGACAAGATCTCCTGGGTAAATTGAGAGCATGAGGATCATGGGAGAGGGGAGGGGAGAGGAAGGAAGGGGAGCAGAGAAAAATATATAACTCAATAAAAATCAATTTTAAAAAAGAAAGAGAACAGATATTAGAGATGGGCTTGCTTACTTCTGAGGGATGTAGAAATGGAGGAGAGTGACTTCAGTGCCGTATCCTTGCAGGAATTTTGGAATAAAACAGGGTACTTCTCTGCAGATCCAGAGAAAGCAATAGCTGATGCATGAGATGCCCAAGTCTTCTCATCTTTACGGCTCTTTCCTGATGTAGGACATTTATTTTGTTGATTGGAAAGTAATTTTTACTATTAACATACTTTGTAGGCAGTGAACATGTTAAGTCAGACAATTAAGGAGGATTCCGAGGACCTCAAGGGAAACAGACAAGATACAGGGAAGAAGAATGCACACCCATAGCAACATGAAAGCAGAATGGCATAAGTTGGGCTCAGCAAAATGTATTAAAGGTTATGGCTGAAATGTCAGGAGCCACACACATAGTTACAGGGTGTCTTTCATAGGTATGGTATTGCAAACAGAAAAATGGGGGGAAAGCCATATCTAAATTTAGTAAGGCAAGGTATAGATAGGATGGGGCTCTAACTTTCATGTGAGTTATATTTTTGAAGAGTTTGGGGAAGTTTCTTGGGACTGACCTGTGTGATTGATAGTAGAACATCTCAATGCAAGGAGTTATGCTCATCCAGAAGGTGCAGATGATTCTTGGGTACTATATATCATTTTATGGAGGATTCATGTGACCTATATGACCATTAGGGACCAAGAATGTAACAGTGTAGCCTCTGCCTTCTGTCTGGTGGTCAAAGCAAAAAATGGAACACACCATAGCAGAGTTTCATAGAAGTTCTTTTCATATGGTTCATATTTTGGGCTGACTTCATTAATTTCTGTGGATTATGTAGATGCCTTTCTCTTTGTTATAGCCAGCAAACACAGAAAACTGTGCTGATACTGTTACTTAACTACTTTTGAGAACACAAAGACCTAAGCATTTAGATACCTCTTTTAAAACATCAAACATCATTAGTGAAATGACTAGCTCGGCCCAATGTGGGCTCACCAATCCAGGACATCTCAAGTTAGACAGAGACTTGAGTTGCAGACTCTTCATGACTGGGAGACTAAAGCCACCACAATCCCTCTTTTTAGTTGGTGGTGGTGGTGGTGGTGTGTGTGTGTGTGTGTGTGTGTGTGTGTTTTCACCAAATAGAATGAAGGGTTTTGAAAATGCAAGTTTATTAATGCTGTGAGAGACCCTGATTACAATGTGCTTTGTAGACATAAAACATTAGAGATGTCAGAATTTCTTGCTTTCACCCACACCCACAGCAAGACTTCATAGGTTCTTAGGAGATTATCCCTCTGTCATGTGAAAAAGCCAAGTGAAAAACAACCCACTACTCATGGAGAGTTGTCCAGTAAGATTCCTATTATGGTTAGAGAAATGGCAGAAACATTGGGTCCTATTGGTAGTTGCTCTGTATTAGCACATTATGTTTGCCTTGTCAGGAATGCCAGGAGGAGAAGTACAATGACCTAGCTGAGCAAGCCAGCTCCTTTTCCCCTAGAAATGAAGAGCAGTCTTTCTAAAACACAAATATTATTCTGCATTATCTTGTGTAAAATTCTAAAATGAATTTGATATATACCACGAACTTCCTGCCCCCAACCCCCCTAGACTTATTGCCATGGAGTTCATGTCTCTCTCCTTTTTTCCTGTGGTCTGTTCTTCTAGCTCTTCTTACCTCTCTGAAATCTATTTTCTTTCTCATGAGCCATGTCTCTGCGAACGCTATCTACTTTCATCCTCCACATTTGCCTGTGCATCATACAAGAGCCTTCCTTTAGACACATGTTGTGGGCAGGTTTTATTCAAGTTAGGAACACTTGCTCTCTTATCTGTCCTTGTTCCTTCTGCACATGCCTTACTATAGGATTATCCTAGGGCTTGAGATTTGTAGGGTTCTGGATTCTTCATGACTGTTCCAAGTAGCTGGCCTAGTGCCTAACACAGAGGGACTGCTTAGGAAGTAAAAGCCAGAATTTGGGTAGTTATAGTAGTACCTTGGGTAGCGTTTCTTGCCTGTGAGGGGATTTCAAATGTCTTATTCTTCTATTGCATGGGAGAAATGCAGATCAGACCTCTTTATCTGTGTTGACACACACAAAGGATCTCCTATATATTACAACTACAGGGTTAGTATTATTCTTATTCCATTGTGTTAATGTCTTCATTAAAAAAGAGGCTCATGACACCCTGGCCATCTAAAACACATCACGGAATATGGAATAAACCCAAATAAATTTCCATTTCCATTGACTTATCGAATATCCAGGACTGCAATGAAATTTTTCTGTGTTCAAAGATAACAGAATGTTATGACTAGGATCTTGGCTGAAGCTGAGTTTTACCTTTCTACCAAAAGTGTATATCCTTCAGCAAGTAGAATATCCCCAGTCTGCCTCAATTTGCCTCATTTGAAAGACAAAGTTGATGAATGTCCTGCCACTGATACTGAGAGACAAGGGGTGAATTTTTTAATATTTAAAGTTGAAATGACAGCCTTTCCTAATGCTCTAGAGAGAGCAGCACACAAGCAATTGCCAGCAACCCTTTGAGGAAAAACACATTGCTCTTCAAGTCTGTGCTCCCTGTCCCCTGGTAGAGTGCTCCTTGGTGGTTCTTCCTAAGCCACAGTTCACTCTTCTGAAAGCTTAAGCTAATTATGTTTCCTCCCACTTCCTATCTACCAAGTGGGGTGTGTCATGGAGGCACTTATTGTAGTACATTGTGAGCAAATTCTCTCTATCTCTCTCATTATTAAGAGTGGTTCTAAGTAGGTATTTGGGGTTAAATGTTTCCTTGATTGGTGATGAAAATGCCTTTGCCATTAGCTCTTGAGTTCCAGCCAGAAGTCCAAAAAAATGACTTGGTTACTAGTTTCTCTTGTATTTTAACTGGTACGAATTAAGAGTTTTTTTAAAGTCCCTTATAAATTGATCATGGGGTTCAGCAGGACTGAGAGAGTGCCAAAAGTAGGTGATAAGGATTGAATAAAAGCAAAATATTTTATTATGTATGTATGAAATTGTTAAAAGATAAGTAAAACATATTCTGACAAAGTACGTGAGATGCCCTTCTCACAGACTTTTAGAATAGAAAACTATTATAAACTCTAATTGTTTCTTTTTACTGGATCTCAGTTATGGGGGATTTTGCATATTCAGCTTCCTTGGGAAACATCTGGTAATGTCTGACAACTGTTAAAACTGACAGTATGTACTACTGGTATCTGAGAGTAGTGGCAAGGAATTATGCTAGGTGTAAAGTACCATCCTACCACAAGAAACATCCGTGTCCCCAAGTCAGTCATGACAGGGTTAAGAAACTGCTTTAGACTGAAGACGAGTCAGAGAGGCCCGGTGACTATGGCTGTACACTCTCATGACCTCATTTGTCATAAAGACGATGTTGTAGAGACCGATGGCATTTCATGGTGCTATACCATGGGCACCTGCTTGATCGCAACAGGTATGATATAGCTCTAATGTTGAATCTCAGGCTCTTCCTTGTCAGAACTTTTAAAGAATTAAAGGAAAAATCAGACTAGGTGTTATTACTTAAGGGTTCCTGAATTCCAGATTCCATAAGATGAGAATAACGTGCTGCTGTTTGTGCGCTCCCTGCAGACTCTTCTGTTGGAATGTTAGTGTATGCAACTCTACTTTCCCCATACATCAGTTTTAAGTCAATCCTCACCAATTCACCCAAACATACATATGTATCTGTGCATGCACGCATGCATGCACACATGCATGCATGTACACAATTTTTTGCCACTGCAAAATTAAAACAGAGTTTCTACCACACAAGTAAAGGCAAGAACTTTCTCCTGGAACACCTATTCCAAACCAGGCAGTTTCACTACCTCTGTTAAACAGAGGCCTATATGACGAGGCTTCCCTGTGCAGGATTCTGTTGCTGTGGGACTGGAACTGGATTGAAGCGCTCCCATGTAGAAATTGTGTCTTTATGCTAAGTGGGGTCTAAGGCCAATGGCAACAGAATGAAGAATAAGAATAGCAGCAGTGTCGTAGTGAGCAAGCCACACAAATTCACAGGAAACAGACTTCATCAGTTCTAGTATCTGTGGTTTTCTTGAATTCTCTTTAGATCTTATTCTGGGAAAAGAAAGTTGTCGGGTCAATAGTGTTAATGAGCTTTGCTTTGTTTTGTTTTTGCTGTCTTACAACAGCAAAACATGAGGGGACACAGAATCAGATGGACTGGAAATGAAGCAGATCAGCTCTGAGAAGGAGTCCGGTGGGACACAGGACAGGGGACCGATGTGATACAAAGTGGAAGGAGATACAGAGGTTTCTGACACTAAAAAAGCAACTGAAAATAGTGTTCTCCTCTAAATATCATTAGTGAAACCACACAGTGATGTCACTTCTGATCACGCTGCGATGTGAGTTGCTGATCTGGAGATAACCAGCTTCCTTTTGCGCATTCACAGCCTGTCTACAGTGGAAAAGACCTTCGAGTTGACTGTGAGTGGGCGCGACTCATGAAGAAAAATAACCTCACTACCACAACAACAAATGATGGGAGAGACCAATACTTCATTGGGAGAGCATAAGGAAAAAGAGAAAAACTGAAGTATTATTAAACACACGAAAGAAGAGTCATTTATTTAATAGGAAGGAGCTCGTTCACACACATGGAGACTTGTGGTCCCTCAGAAGTACGTAAACATGAGCCACCAGTCCACCACAGACGTCATCAGAATTTCTCGGGAAATGCTGCATAAAAGAGTTCTTAAAGAATAATATGACTCTGAATTTGTCAAATAATTCCCAAACGTCATTAAAGATGAGTTTCTGCATTATGCATTTCCTTCCCTTCTATGAGCACTACATCTTGCCAAATTTAGTAAGAGCTTTGAATTGAGAGAAAACACAAACTCTTTGAACTGAAGTTCGGCTTCCTGTTTCTGCATGGCCTCTCATCGTCTTGGTCATTCTGTGGCTCTTCCCAGGTGTGTTTAGTGGGTACTTAAAATCATTCTCATATCAAAGCTGACCAAAAATGATTGATGAAAAGTACTTAAGGATTCATCAATGCCAGACTTATCAGAGATGGTTGCAAAGTCCAATAACATTAAGTCCTCTAGCCTGTTTCCATGTCCATTTCCTCTTCTGTTTGTAACAGCATGGGGAGTTTGGGTTGAGGCTACACAAGGTTTTAGATGAAACCCTGGCATACAGACGGCATGATGTGACATACATGTTTGGGTGACTGATGAGGATACCCAGCCTTCAGCCTCTCTACACAACCTGGAGTAGATGACCTACTGAAGACGGGGAGAGTCATAGCACTGTCTCAGGGTGGTGGGCTGAGTGGAGCTGGATCTCCTGTTCCACAGCCACCAGTCTCCCAGGCCTCCAGACAGATTTGTCAACAATGACATACTTATCCCAGAACTCGGGGGATAGAGGCACGCATGTCTGTGGGTTCAAGCCTGATCAACAGGGTGAATTCCAGGACAGTCAGGGCTGTTACACAGACAAACCCTGTCTCAAACACCTCCCACTCCCCAAAACAGTCTAAAAGCACAAAAATCAAAAAACAAAAGCCCCCTATACTCTGGGTCAGCAAGACGGCTCTGTGGCTAAAGGAACTTACCAACAAACATGACAACCCGAACTTGGTCACTGAGACCCGCATGGTGGAAGAAGGGAGCTAATTGATGCATTCTGGTTGTCTTCTGACCTCCATGAGTGTGCGTGCAATGAGTCCACACACAGTAAATAAATGAAATTAGTAAAGTGTTTTTAAAAATCCACTTATTCTGTGCCCATTTTTAGAATTTTGAAATCAAATCCCTTACAAAGTGGAACACTGAAAGCTACATACTAACTAACCTGTTGTTCCAGTGACTTGTCTATTTAGGTGCAAGTGTAAATTACTAAAAGAAAAAAGTATAGTACTCATTGTATAAATTAAATAACAGAGAAAAATGAGTAAATTGGCACACAATTTGGTAATAAAAGTCTTTTGGAAGAAGAACAAAATTATACTGCAAAGATGATCTTGTCTGTACTTGTCATCTCTACATTTTATTCTTTATCTACATTCTCATCGCTTAGCTAATTTCTCCCTATTTCTAGATTTTTTTACTGCTTTCATTTAGTATGGTTTAGAACCTCTGCCAAAGGAGAGAAAAGGGGGAAATCAATCAAGGCTTGGAGTATGTTCTTACAAGTCACCTAGCACCCCGGAAGCAGACAGGAGTGATGAGCTTGCTGTGCAAGTGTGGAGACAGGAGTTGGCTTCCCCAGCACGTTTGTAAGGCCAGGTGTGGAGGCAGTCCTCTGTGGCTCAGCTGGAACAGGATGTCAGGACAGGGGTATCCCTGGGTTCACTGGCCAGCCTGTCGAACGGAAATGGTAGGCTAGCTCCAGATTCACGAGGAGACTCTGTGTCAAGAATATAACATAAAAAATGCTGAAAGAAGATAGCAGATGGGGTCTTCATAAGCATAGGCATGGGTGGACACACAGCCTCACATACTGTGTGCACATGCATACACCTCAAACACGTACATACATAAAAAGTGAAAAAGAGAGAACTTCCAAAATGTAGCGTGTTAAAATATCATTCATCTTGGTCTTTGGATGCTTCCAGGAGCTATCCAGTTTGTGTTTTCTCGTTCTCAGGTTAGGAAGTGGAAAAGTAGGTAGATTTGGTTTCCAGACCTCAGCTCACACTCTTCACTTGCTCAGTTAATTTTGCTTGTTATTATTTACTTCTTTGAAAGGAAAAGCATATACAAGTCATAGAATTCAGACACAAGAGGAGAAACACCTAATGTAAATATCTGCCAAAGACTCACTGCCCTCTGGATTTAAGAGCATCTACTATTTTTGATGCCATCATAAGGAAATTATTTTTATTAACATTTTGATGGACTGACTATTCTGTAAATTGCTTGTAATAAAATAAATAAAACTTTCACTGTCCCCAAATTCCAGTAACAATGCAAACTTGAATCTTCTCCCAACTCTATTTTGAAATGTTATAGAAAAGCAGACTTCATGCCTGGTTTCATAAGGGCTACTATAAGAAGCAGTAGGTTACAATTATCTTTCTCGCCAGGAGCTCCCAAAGAAACACACCTAGGCTTAATATGATTTATAAATGCTCAGCTGATATCTCAGGCTTACTCCTAACTAGTTCTTACAACTTAAGTTAGCCCATTCCTATTAATCTATGTATTACCACAAGGCTCATGACTTTGCTTGTCCTCCAATTTGTCTTGTTCCCTCAGTGTCTCCTGGCACCCTGCTGCCTCTGATCTTCTTCCTCCCAGAATTCTTAGTTTCATTGTCCTGCCTATATTTCCTACCTATATTTCCTATATTTCCTGCCTATATTTCCTACTTGGCCACTGGCCAGTCAGTTCTTAATTAACCAATGAGAGTAATATATATTCCCAGTGTACGGGATCATTCCCTAGTATACAATGACTATAAAATGAGAAAAAAAATGCACTGGCAATGTCATTTAAAAACAATGTGCTAAAAAGCTTTTTAACACACATTTTGCAAGGGTGGATATCCAAACGGGGTTTATAGGATTTTAAACTTGTTTTTCTGGGTGTTAAATGCTCAAAGAATAAGCACAGCAAAAGCTGGAGAATTGGCTCAAAGAATTCTGGAAAGAAATGCTCCATCATCAGATGGAGAGATGGAGAAGGTGTTTAAATATCTTTACTTGGTAATTTATTTCCATTCCATGTATTCAATATTAAATAACTTTCTCCCCTCCCCCACACCTTAGAGTTTTCTGCACTTGTTGACTTCTGCTATTCGTGGTTAAAAGGATGAGCCTCCCAGTTCCGCTTTTCCAACCCCCCAGTGACGCCATCTGCCCCTCCCAGACCCCACCTCCAGCCAGTTCCTCCTCTGATATTTCGTGTTTTGGTTAATGTAGCTGTCACTTGCATAGTCATGGGACCTGAAATCACAGCCTCTTCTGGCCTCACTCTTTTGTGGCATCATACTGAATATCTCTCTGGGCAGATCCTAAAGTGGTCAGGTACTCCTCAGAACTTCTGAGCATGTCTGAAGCATTCAAGAATCGTGCTCTCATGCCCAGCCTTTCTCTGCAGGATGTGAGTGGGCCCAGACTCCATATACTTAGTAAGAGAAGAGGTATCCATGTTTCTGGGGTGGTGGTTCCATCATGAAGAGCAATGCATGACCTGTCAGGAAGGAGCTTGACTTTCTGTTCATGTGACTCCTCTTTCCATGCCCTGTTTTGGAGATGTCCCCAGACCAGCAGGACTGAAGGGATGATACTAAACATGTTACATTGGAGGTAATTGTTCTTAAAAGAGTGAAATGAAGACTATTTTTAGGATTCTCACCAACACACACACACACACACGTACACGCACACACACATACATGCACACGCACGCGCACACACGTACATGTACACGCACACACACGTGTGTGCTGGATGAGTGAAGTTTTTCCTTTCATCATACTCTGCTCTTACAGCTGTTTGCATTCCGTTTCTTTAATCAATTCTTCCGTGCTTTGTTTTGTCATAATTTATTCCTTCAACCATTTTTGAGGGTCTACTACATGTGAGATGCTAAGCTACACCCAGGGAATGACAACATGATTTCACACCATCAATAGTTTACAGCTTGGTTTGAGAGCCAGGCAAGTGCTAGAAGAAACCCTGCTAATGATCATAGCAAAGATTTCATTGAGTGTTACTGAGGCTCTGCATGTTCTATGTGGATTATGGTTTTAAATCCTCATAAAAATCTCAAACAGACATACTATCAGGCTCCTTTTCATATGAAAAACTGAGCTATCAGGTTGGTAAGAATAGAAATGTGTCCATTCGGGTTAGGAAGAGTGTCTGAAAGCCTCTTTGTTGATGTCACAGAATGTCAAACAATGCTGGGTAACTGTGCTTGTCATGCAGACAACTACTTCATTGAGACCCTTGTTAGTGGCAGGGCATCTAGAACTGGATTGATTGTGTTCTCATTTCTGTCTTCTATATCTGAAGGGGAGATTGCCTACTTCCCTTTTCATGCCCAGCTGACTGACGTAGAGAGGAAATAAACAAACTAAAACCAGTGCCACACACGTAACATTTAGAAAAGTAAAATCTCACTAATGAAAGATGCAAATATTTTGTTTAAAACCTGGGCTAAAACAAGAGATCTTCCTGCCTCAGCCTCCCACGTACATGGATGATAGGTGTGTCTTCTTTCTTTATAAATGTTGACCTCAGTCTCCTTTCCATGTATAATTCAGGCTGTGAAGAGGTGGTCTTTCATTCAAACTATAAAATAGTTTCTTTTCATGGCTTAGCATCACCAACTCAAACAACTCAAAGTTCCTATTCTCATGGAGCTTTGAAAAATCCTGAAATTGCATGTTTTTCTAAATTTCAATTTTGCTTCTTATACAGGAGAATCCCCCCAAATATTACTAACTGCTTGATGATCTGCCTGATTTTTATTTCTTATTTCAACAATTGTAAAGAAAATTAAATGTCACAGTACATCAGAAAACCTTTTTCATTGATGAATGTTAGGAGTTTGACACAAGTGTGATGATGTTAGCACTGCCGTCCCTCAGTGCTCAGTGATAACCCTGCTGTTGGTCACTATAACTAATGACCAAAGAGTTTTAAAAAGTACGAGAGTTAAATAAGCCATTGGCAATGGAAGAAGGCACTGACATAGCTAGGTTAAAGACTCATGAACAGATTCCTGACTCCCTCTTCTCTACTTAAACAGGGAACTCTAGTAGAGGTGCTCTGAATCACTGCCTTCACAATGACAGTCTCAATAATAGAGTTAATTGTCAAAACAACCTCCATGTGTTTGCACATGTCTGCTCCTCCAAATGGCAAAGTTTGTGTCTTACATTAGCACCGAATTTTCTTTGTTCAGAAGGTGGATTCATTCATCTGCAGGGTATAGAGGGATCATCGCTGAGGCTTCACCCGGCCTTTGCAAGAAGAGTTGATGAAGTCAACTATCTCTCTCACTCAGGGAAACAAAGACCCATAGAGCCTATTTGTCTGGCTCATATATGTGTGTCTATAGCTTTTGTGAAGGGTTTGCAAAACCAAGACCTACTTATTCAGGATTTCTTCTCATAGTTTAGGCTGGAGGCAGCTGAAAGATTTTCTAAGTAGAAAAGAGGCATGGTTTGGTTTGCCTTTTGGAATAGTTTGGTTGCTGTCATAGAATGGGCTGGTGATGAGGTAAGAACTAGAACGTTGAAACTGCTATGCAGTTAAGAGCCAGGTTTGGTAGGGCTATGTGGCAGTAGTACAGAGCCAGCTTTGGTAGGGCTGTGTGGCGGTAATACAGAGCCAGCTTTGGTAGGGCTGTGTGGCGGTAGTACAGAGCCAGCTTTGGTAGGGCTGTGTGGCGGTAGTACAGTGGAGCAAGAGCTGGAAGATGAGAGATAGATACTGTAAGCTTGCAGACAGACTGAAAACAGCAGGTGGGTAAAACTAGCATAAGTTTTTTATTTTATTATTTATTTTTATTTTATTTCAGAATAAGTGTCAAAGTTCCAGTTGAGAAAGTGGATGCTATTTATTGTCTTTGATTAAAAAGGGAATTCTTAATGTGGTAAACAGGTGGTGGGAAAGGAAACAAAAACTGAATACAATGGAAGGAAATATCTTAAAAGCACCCCTCATATTCATTTTATATACATATATTCATTTTTTATATATAAATAAAGATATTGCACATACATACATACACAAATGAAAGAGAGGTTTCTGAAAGAATATTCTGATCTCATTCTACAAGTAAGATTCTTCTGCATAACATCAATGAAGGTTTTAGTCTCTGGGGTGACATCATCACAGAATAACTCAGTTGAACAGTATCGATTCCACTTCCTCACCTGGCGCTGTCTTCACCCCAACATGGAAGCACACGAACTCTTGCTCAACAGCCATAGTTACCAAAGGTACACGAATGCCAGAATATCTAACTCGTATGTGTACGTTTAGTGCTTCTGTGAGGGCTTCACAAGATCAAGACCTACTTCTCCAGTGTTTCTTCTGATAGCCAGAGTGTGCCCATTATTAATTTAATCCCAGGAACCTCTTCCAAGACCAAAAACTCACAACTGAACTAACATAAAGCATGATGCCCTGAGAGCCGGTGAGGGACTCAGGGTAAAGGGGTGATCTGTCCATCCTGTAGCTGTTTCTTATTGGTCAGTGCCAAGGTTTGATGAGGAAACCCCAGACTTCCTTCTGTTCCTAAATTTTTAGAGCCCAGAATTTGCATCTTTACTTTCTAACAGCGAAAGGACAAGCACACAGACACAGAGTGAAAAAGTCTGTGAAGAACCAAAATGACTGAAACCGACATCCTGTGCCTGGCGTTTATAGCCTAGTTCAGAACAATGAGTGAAATCTTTCTTTCTTTTTTTTTTAAGAATAGAATTGCTATCTTTTTGTACTATTTTATACTGTTTTGGCCAACAACCAGGTTCTCTTATTATTTAAAAAAACATGTGTTTTTTTCAGAAATCAGTGTATTCTATCTTTCTGAGATCTAAGGAAGGTTCATGTCTATAGATAAATCTTGACTTTCCCTACCCACTCTAAGTGCCAGAGTCCAGCTGGGAGCTAGCTGTACTGGGAAAACCATCAACAGTGAAGAGAGTAGATGTAAACTATGTGCCTACAACACCTCTAACTCCAGCTAGGTATCCACCCCACAAGAACAATGCCAACACATGACAGATGGCACCCTTGAATATACCTTGGTGTCTAGGAATGGCTTCCCATGGGAACCTCAGATCAACTCAATAATTTATTGTGTTAATAAAAGGCCTGAAAGATGGCATAAAGATATCTCTACGGAGCCTTTCCCCCTCAGTTCTGTAGGGCTTAAGGCTATGTATGTATGTGTATATGTATGTATGTATATGCATA
Organism: Ellobius talpinus; assembly: GCA_001685095.1. Classification (NCBI taxonomy): domain Eukaryota; kingdom Metazoa; phylum Chordata; class Mammalia; order Rodentia; family Cricetidae; genus Ellobius; species Ellobius talpinus. The sequence goes on from LOJH01020248.1 coordinate 12,297, forward strand.
CCTTGTCCTAAGACTCAAGTCTCACTGGCGGAGAGCCAGCATGTGGGGGGCCTGAGCTTGCACATGGCACCTTTTGATGTAGAGTTAATGGAATGGAGCTCTGGATGTGAGGCAGCAGGGCTTTCTTCCTCCCTCTGCTGCTAGGACACTCAAGATCTACAAGCAAGGTGTGACAGACACCTAGTAACACACTTAGGCCTTTGAATCCTGTTTTCTTTACAGTTATCCTGACACTGACAGTAACAAGGTCTTTATTAGCATGCTATACTAAACAGTACTCTCCTTTCTGAAGAAAATACTGAATCACATCCTCTGTGGCAGCTCTGCCTTTTTATTTTGATACCAGTTGAAGAGAATATTTTGTGGTAGGCAATTGTATTTGGTCCTGGGCTAGTTTATGTTGGTTGCCTTAGAGTAATTATTATAACACTAAATTTAATTAAATATTCTGTAAACTTTGAAGTACTAATGCTAAAAAAAGAAGTAGAATGATTCAATAAGCATGAGATCACTAAAACTAAAGATGGCGAATTAGGCTTGCCACAGACAAGAGGAAGGCCCAGGGAAAGGGAGTTAGCTGCAAGGAAGCCATGTTTCAAAGGTGCTTTGAAACCTTACTTCTCCCTTCATTTTAAAGCAACCCAAGATTGACAATGCAATGATCATGAGTGTGACCACAGAGAGATTCTTATCATATCCCATGTTAAATAAATGAGCATGTTTGTTAAAGTAGAATATAAATTTGTCTATAGTTTTCTTCAAGTTAATTTTTCAACTAGCCAACTATGATTATGTTGAATAAAAACACACATATCTAGTTCGAAATCAGTTTGTGAATGGGAAAGATGTAAATTTTCAAACATATAAAGAAATAGAAGTAATATATACATTATTTTAGTTTGGCTGCATTGCATTGGTGACAATGTGATGAGATAGGTGTTGGACACACATGCTCACTCCCCTTGGGGTTTCCTTGGAGACATACCCTTTTCCTGCAGCAAGCACAGTGGTTACGCAGCATGCATATTCAAGACAGATCATGAGTTGCAATTCCAGACACCCATGATTTTCTACTGTTCTCAGCAACTTACTATGGGAATGAAAGAAATCCCAGACTTTGGAGTCATCTAGACACTGATTTCAGCACTCACCTCAATGAACAGTCTGTGATCTTAGACATATCATTTCAAATTTTGTTTTTTAGAAGCCTAGGTTTCTTTCCTCACTTTTAAAGATGGACCTGACATAATGGAGGAGTGAAAGACAGATCTAGTATCTAGTGTGGCATTAAAACACCCCACCTAAGAAAAGACCCCTTTTCCCTTTCTTGTTTCCTTCAAATGGTAAAGTTAGTTTCTGGGGTCTCTGAGCAGACATGAAAGCACATAGGCTCCCCTCATCTTGTCTCTACTCTCCATGTTGCTGTGCTACTAGTGCTTGCATTGCTGAAGCTATGCACATTAATATTCCATTGACAAAATGCCTCGGCTACTGGCCTTTTGTAGCATAGCGATATTTAGAGATTCCCACTCTTTGGAGCTCCACACATCTATCTTTTGACATTTGTCCCTCTTGATTCACTCAGGAAATGCTACAGGGACTCAGGTTCATCAAAACAGGAAAAGCTCTAGAAACTTTTGCTCTGTATGAATAAATTTGGTAAATTGAAGCACAGGTATCCTTATGGGTTCTGCTCAACCCAAGTATCTGTATTGTTGAGCAAATATTCAACATCTCGATATTAAAATTTTGATAAATTCCATCTTGCCCATCACCTTCTTTAAAATGAATCTGGAATTACTGTTTAAGTGGAAAATAATGTTTTGTGAAAGCCCAGGGATGGGTGTTACGGAGCATGCTGTGTGGGGGCTGCTGTGGTGAATCTAGGCCAGTATACTGCTCCCAGTGGTTGACAAATTCCACTGTTGCTTACTTATTTTTTTCTTCCATGAAGTTTAAAATAAACAATTAACCTATTTCTTACACAGTGTTTGGTATTGATTTAATTTAGCATGTGTTATTCATCTGCATGCCTCAGAACGGTTGCTTAATTGTCTAAATCTTCCCGTGTAGAGTGCTGTCTATGGAATCTCTTTCCACAGAACACTCTGAGCAGAGTGTGGCTTACTATTTCCATAACATCTGTCTTTTCTACTAAAGAGCAGATTAACAATTATGCTTTTTTTAAAGGTGTGTGTGTCTGTGTGTGTGAGAGAGTGATTGCATGTGTGCACTGAGGAAGGGCTAGGCAACATAGTAATTTGCATTCTTACTTCCTTATCACCAAGTCTAAGATTTTGCTTGTACCTATAATGTGCTCAGAAAGATTCCCTTTTGTTTTGCACCTTTTCATGTTACAGAATGTCATTGTTTCTTGCAAACAATGGAACTCTTCCTTCTGCTCGACGCCCCATCCTTGTCAGGTGCACACACATACACACACATGCATATACATACAAATGTATGCACGCAAAGCTTCTTCCACTTGTGTTGAGCAGTGAAGCATTCAAGTTTTAACGCAGTGTTTTGTTTTGGCAATGGTTGCTGATGTGCTCATGTAATACAGTTTTAATCAAATCCCCAAAGCTGAAGACCTTTCAGCATATCTTAGACTGTACTGTGCAAGGCTTATTCCACTTGAAGTGGCCACCAGGGAGGTACAATTAGCTGTTCCCATGGAGAAGTTTGTTATAGTAATAAATAATAAGTAGCATAGGTAGCTATGGAATCAATTAAAGATATTTTTGACCATCTAATGGTTTATGGAAGTGCTAAATAATTGACAATAAGTTTTTTTACTATATTTCCTATCTGCATATCTTCTTGTAACTAAACATTGGCCATACACATAGCACATTGTCTGAGGCCATTATTATTTCTTTTTAAAAGTCACATTCTCACGAGGATTGTTTGTGAGACAGCCACAGCCCTTATACAACTGAGCTGACTTTGAGAGCGTTAAAATTCTGCTGTAAATATTTGCTGCAGGCAGAAATCTAACATATGAAGCAGGAGAACAAATTGTGTTATCAGTTTCAAAAACAATCTGTTTTGCCATTCATTCATTTATTTTTTTAACCAGTGTAAAACAGAACAATAGGAGTTGACCGGCTAAAGGGGCTTTGTCTCTGGGTTCCAACAGGTTTGATGTTAAAATGGAAATTTGTTTAGTGGGATGTTGGGAAGGTGTTCTAAATCCTTTTGGCATCTTGACAAAAGGAAATATCAAATGGTCATGCTACCTCTTCTTATCAAAACTGGTACGTGTATGGTAAGGAATTGCTTTCTAACGAAATTTCAAAAGGAAGCAAGATGAACGGTTTATTGTGTTGTCGATCCTACTGCAAAGGGGTGAACTAAAGTAGCCACACACATTTTCAGCAATCCAAGGGTCTACATGCTCATAAGAGCTATATGTGAATGCACAACTGTTTCTTTAAAGTTTGAATAAGTGACATATGACCTCAGTGCCATCACAGGTGATAGAGATTAGGGTGCTCACTTTATTCCTAGAGTTAAAATGGCAGTTATCATTGTCTGATTGGGAAAGGTAGATCTGTCCGATGATCTGACTTACACATATTGTTCTCAGTGAGAAACTCACTTATAGGCTTCTTTCCCTTAGCCATATGGCATGCTTTGTACATGAGCCACAGAAAGTGTCTCTCTGGCTGTTGGGGAGAGTCTTGGAGCATATGTTGGTTATATCCCAAGTTCTACTATTTATTGTGCAGCACCTTGTATTCTAGTTAAAGTCAGTAAGCTACAAGCAGGAGGCAAAGCAGGCCTGTACCTTTTTTATAAAATTTTACTGATTTTTTTCAAGAATAATACATTCATTCATTCATTCATTCATCCACTATGCTGGTTGATGGTCTAGAGGCAGAATGGAGTAATTGCCAAAGAAATGTATGTCCTGTAAAGATGAACATACTTACCATGAACACTTTATAGAGATAAGTTCCCCACTTTTCAACTTAGAGAATCTCACCTGAAGATTTAAAATTGAGTAGTCAATCCTACCACATCCTTTTGTTTTATCTCTACAGGCTCAACTTTCTGAGTCTGAGGACCACAGGAAAGGAGTGGGAGGCAGATTTGACAAGTGATTCATTCCTTCTCTGATTGTGGTTATGGATCAGTTGTGTCGGGATTCTTCAGCCAGGTCAGCAGAGGAGGATCTTCCTTTCCATCAGTGGCGGGTCACAGTTTATCAGGACAGTACGCTCCACACACCGTGGAGGAGAAATGGAACAAATTGAAAATGAGACAGTAGCTTTATCCGTAGAATTCAGAAGGAGGGAGAAAGTATGTAGGAACCAAATGAGGGTTCTGGCAGCAGGTCCAGTCCGCACCCCACTTCGTGTGTTCCAGGATAGCTGTGTATGCGACCCAACTCTGCTAACCTTTAACTCATCGCACTATGATGCTTTACTGCCATCACTTTTGTGACTCGGTTGTGGGCTTTGCTTTTTGAGTATAAACTTTGTAGGTGACAATGTGTGTCACAATATCAAAAGTCTGAACACCCTTCAAGGAATTGATTAAATGCAAGAGGGATAGCTGGGATCTCTTCTCATTGAATAATGTCTCCCTGGTGGTCATCTAGCTGAGGGTTAACAGTATTGCAATTCCCCAGCAGTTCACGTCTGTCTGAAAATGTGGGCCACTTCCTATCACATCTGCCACATACAGAGGAGCTATGGAGAACTAATGAAAGTTTGACTAGAAGAAGACCTTTGCTCTTAGCCAGGGACACCTCTAACTACCATTTGTGGACATTATTAGTGTTTCCCCTGAATGTCTGGACCTGGAGTCTAAGACAGTGGGCATTCCAGAGATGTCTTACTTGGCAATTCTTCTATCTCTCCAAACCAGGTAAGAATTAACATGTGAGCTGGGGTTTGGATCCCTCCAGGGCAAAAGGCAAAAATATTATCTTGGTGCTGCTTCTAGTGATGAAAGTTACCTGGTAAGGAGAGAAACAGCCAAGCAGAGAGAAAGAACTTAGTGACCCTATCCTTCCCTTCTCTAGGTTTGAGGAATAGAAGGCACCCAGGGATGCCAGCCTCTTCGCCCTCCTTTTGCTCACCCAAGCTCATGCCTCCCCAGGATTGCCCCCAGGCTTTGCCCAAAGAACCGTTTTGTTAACTGTTGTTCTCTTTTCTTCACACTCTATGCCTCTCTTTTTTTCTATCGGCAAAACCCAAGACTGTTGGAAGTGCCATATCCATCCTTTCGCCTGAGTTTGGCCCCAGAAGTTGTCCTTGCTCTACTTCCTGGAAATAGTGAGCATCTTCTCATTCTGATTCTTCCCTGTCAAGGCCGTGCATCTTCAGCCACTTGAAATACGTGCAAACTCATAATTAGGTTTTGTGCAAACATTTAGGGCTTTTATTTTCCCTTTTGAAAGTACTGTAAATGAGATTTGGGTGGGGATTTTTGGCAGATCCAGTCTTCATCTTTTTGCAAATCACTTATTAAAAAGCAACAGCCTACATTCATTTTATATAACAGTACTAGAAATTTAGTTCTACAAAAATGTCATCTCTACCCAATGTTTTATAAAATTAAAAGATCAAATAATTGAAAACAGCACACATAGTGGTCACAGGGAAAGGATAAATCACGTGGATACTGACTGGCAAGGTCCTCCGTCTTTGCTGGTTCTCATACTGGAAGGTGCTTGGAAGGCTACTAGGGAGAAAAAAAATCTATCAACAGTCTCATCCAGCTGTGAACACTGTGAACTGTAATAATCACCAGTGTGGCAAGATGTGCCCATGAGTGCAATAATGGTGGGAATGTTCTGGTCTGTGGGAAGAAACACCTTGATACTATAAAACAAGAACCAGTGGTCAAGAAGCTCACAGGCTTCAGGGAAGAACTGCTACTGTTCTGTGGAGTGAAACAGCATCAGATTGCCTTCTGAGTTCATCTCTCTCTACCCATGGACTATATGAGACCTCATCAGAGATGTCTCTGTGGACTGTGGTTAATGCAGAAACTCACAACTAGTCAAAGGGCAGAAAAAAATGTCAGTAGGTGCTCAGTCAGAAATGGGACATCTAGATCATCTCCCTTCCAACAAGGCTTAAGAATCTTTCTCACCCTTTCTATCCTAGAAGAAGAGAAGAAAAGATTGTAGGAGTCAGAGATCAGAGACTACCAAAGCAAAATGGCTTATTTGTGATAGGAAAAACCACTGCAGTCATAAAGTCACAGAGACTGTAGCTGCCTGCACAAGACCTGTATAAGATCAAGCCCATCAGCAGTCTGGAGGAGGAAGTGGCTCAGGAGTCCTTAGCTATAGTCCTATAGTCCTATAGCTGAGGAGCCATGGACAGTTGATGGTGTCTGAAGGTGGGAGAGCCAGTTTTTTTAACAGTGTATCTCCTAGCAGGTTGATCAATCCAGGGGATGATCCAACATCCAGAAGTATACAAGTGCCACAAAGTGGACTTGATGAGTTATTGAAAATAAAAAAAAATATACAAATGGGGATAGTGAGGTAGGGTAGAGTCCAGAAGGAGTCATGGGTAAGAGTAAGAAATGAATATGATGAAAATGTATTGTATGAAATTCTCAAAGAAATAATAAAATGTTTGTAATATTAAATAAAACTATTAATTGAGGAAATCAAATGAGGAAAGGAAAATGGAGATTTGTTTGGAGTTATTTTGCCTTTGTAACTATGTGAAGGTCTCAGAGATTGCTTGTCAAGAAACTCTTTCGGAGGTTTTTCCATGATGTAATATTAAATATTTAAAATTAAAGCCTTGAGATAGAAATATTATTGTTGAGTAGGAAAATACGTTTGAAGCTATAATTGTCCTTAAGTATACCATTTACCTTTTGAGAAACCGTGCCACCTAGTAATTCACAGCTCATGCTCTTGTGAGTATGTCGGAGGGAACCTCCCTGAAGGAGGAGGCCATATGTTATGTCCATGTGCTAAGGTTTCAGATTTGTTCCCACACTTCTTGAGTTTTCTCTGGGATGTACCTCTCAGCAGGTGTGTTTAGTGAGGAGCCTGAAAACCACCTGATTTTGAACAGTCACATGCTTGACTATAGTGAGTTCTCTTGATTGACTCTGAAGTCTACTCCATTCCTGGCCTGCTAGACTTGCCCAATTCTTTTATCTTTCCCACCAGATTCCCCCTTTGAATTCAAATGAAGGAGAATTACTCAGATTTCTTGTTCCTATATGCCTTCTCACAGTCTTTGAGCCTACTTCAGATATCATTAGTTATTCCTCGTCTGAGGGACCTCAACACCTCTTTCATACTTTCTGTGCTTTGTAGATTAGATTGTCCAATGACTATTTGCTAACTATGCATTTGCCAGAATACAAGATGCCATGATGCTCCCTTGTCTCGGTTGCTTAACTTAGGTATGCAGTAGAGATCTTGGGCAAGTGTGAAACTGAATTGCTAAGGAGATGAAAACAAAATTATGTTGTTCTTAAGGGATCAAACATAAAGCCTAGAACTTCTAGCCCCTGTGGGTACCACCAGAGACATTTTTAAAGCTCAGCACACGTTGTCTCCATGTCTATAAAGAACTCTGTTCTTGTCTCCACACACTTTTGGGCTACAATTAATTACAAGTGAAAATTAGTTGATAGAGGAAAGTTCAATTTTTTTTTAATTAGCTGAGCTTCAATCATGTCCACAAACGTTTTAGAACCTTATGGTCAAACCATCACCCACACCCATGCTCCTCCTTAGAAGGAGCCACTTGAAAACTCAACAAGGTAACCGAAAGCACTTACAGGGCAGTGCTTGAGTCTGGACCAACTCCTAGTACTTGTTAGGGACAGAGAAAGGCCTGATGAAGTCCCCATGTTCAGGGAGTTGTTTCTGGGGTAGCAAGAAGCATTCTGTGTCTCCCCCTGCTGGTTGATGGAATGACTAAAGGCACAGCCCCGGAGGAGTCCTCATGGCCATGACCTTACAGCCTGTGCCATCTGGTCACTGACTTCTGTGAACTTTTAATGAGGAAAGTTGATGTCGAGTTCACGTCAGGTTATTTTCTCTGATTCCTAGCTTTCTAACTCTGCTTAATTAGCATTCTGAATTTCTTAACAATTCTAACTTCACATCCCATTGAAATAAACCGTTAGGAAATCCTCTCCTAGCATATTTTAATTCCAGGCTACCACTACATTTTGATTAGATTAAAATTGTTTGTAAAAGCCTGTGTTTGAAAATAAGCTGCAGGGTTATGGCAAAGAGCATTGTTTCTTCTAGTCTACCAGTCACCAGGAGACATGAAGATAAAAAGTACAGTGCTAGGCAAGGTGAGCCCACAGGGCACTTGGAAGAAGAAAGAATTATCTCCAATTTATTTAAGTTATCTCATTACCTACACTTAGTAATTATATATAAAGAGATTGAAAAAACTTTTTGTTGTGAGTATTCGAGTTTACAAAGAAGACATTGTATAATAAATGGCTTCCAAATCAGAAAATGTTCTCACCAAATGGTGACAGTTAAAATAAGAAACCAAAGTCTTACCATTGTTAGCTTTGAAG
>LOJH01020249.1:0-10074 GCA_001685095.1 Ellobius talpinus
AGAGAACAATAATCAACTTTATATGGAAAAACAAAAACCCCAGGATAGCCAAAAGAAGAATTATTTCTAAACAGCCAAGTTTTGCAAGCTCTTGAGACCAGGAACTGATCTTACTCACCTTTCTATTCCTCATGACTGAGAAACATGACTTGCCTAGGAAGTCGTTATATTGAATTCTACTTTATATTAAGAATTCTTCAGTGAAGATGATGCTTTTACATTTAAACTCACTGAAGGTCTTAAATGCACTATCATTATTTGAAACACACAAAAATGTCGTGAAGAGGTGATTGAGTGTTTTATAATGCCCTCAGACATTAAAGAAAATATCTCTCAATTGCTTTTAGTGCTTATGTCATTGATCACTTCTGTGCCATTTTAATATAAACAGCACAATGATATCTTTATACATTGAGTACTTCAAACCATGAGCATATTAGGGATATTTAATTTAGTAAGGACTTGTTCAGGGTCCAGTTAATTTAGTGGTACTTCTATTGATAATCTTTTTTAACATCATTCTTCAATATTTATCTCCTCTAAATCTATGAATAAATTATTAATTTTTCACATGGTGTTCTCCTTTCCTGTTTCCTTGTACAGACTATTTCAGAATATCTCTATATTACTAAGCCTTGTTGGGAATTCAATCATATATAATATCACACTTTTTATAGAATACTTGCTGTAAAGAAAACCATTTAATAAGGCATTTAGCATCCTATAACCTTCTGCAACTTATTAGCATATTTTTTACAGAAAAAAGGAGCATGTGTTAATATTACATTTTTGCACATGAATTCATCTATTTGACTTGCCATAAAAAGTACACTGAATGTATGACTTAAAAACAAATTATATTTCTTCTAATTTCTGTGGATTGCAATCCCAATCTAGATGCCAACAAATTTGATTGCTTCTGTTGAACACTCTTCTTTGCTTGGATATCTTGATATGGTTAGCCTTGTCGGTAATTCTGTGTCTCAGTCTCTTCATCTTACAAAGGCATTACTCAAATTAGGTTAGAGCCCACTCTAGTAACTTCTTTTAGCACATCATTTTTATTCTTTTTTTCTGTTTGCTTGTTTGTTGTGTCTTTCCCAACCCATTCTAACTCTTTCATTTACTTTTTTAATTTTAATTTAATTTTTTTTTATTTTATGTGTAATCTTTTCAAGTAATCCAGCCTTGCTATATATTGTCTAGGCTGAGGCTTCTATCTGCAATACTGGTGAAAGCCTACAAAAGCCTATAAGTCTTGCATTCTTCAAGCATACAAAACCAACATTATATACACAATTCCAAGTTCTGCTGTTAGTTCTTTTTTATGTAGCTTGGTCCTCTTGAATCACCATGATGAAGGTTTTTGAGTGCCTGAGCAGCTTAACCTGGAAAAGCACTTCCCTGTGCTACCATTTTGCAGTGTGATTCCCAGGAGACTCTCTTTCCAGTCATGGGATTTTATAGACAATTTTAAATGAATGGCTTTCTTTCAAAGGAGTGCATATATTCTTACCCTAGAGCTCTCAGTGTGTGCACTCTTGACACAAATCTGCCTTATATTTCTCACTCAAAATTTAAGACATATTGTATTGCATTTGCTTTTATAACAAACACCTCTGTAAGTAGCCACAATAACTATGATATACTCTAATTGTTATGGTGTCTTGAATTCTTATCTTCCAATTAAATTAACCCATTAATTTTTAACTCAGCTTCACTCAGACAGATGGGATGCAGGTAAAATGCAGCCAGATTCTTTACCAGGATATAACATTGTCTCTAAGCCTAATAAGGTCCTTGTTCTCATCTGAAACCCATGAGCACATGCTTTCCTGTCTACCTTCTTATTATTCCATTTTTGTATACTATTGTTGGAATCATCTAATAAGCCCTGTTCATAGCATTCTAGGTTTCCTGTAACTTGCATTTTCAAACTCTGCTACATTCTTCCCATAAAGCAGAGTCAATGGCCCACAAACTACTTGTTATAATTTATTATATTAATGATTCCATGCTTCTCAGATTAACTTTCTGTATTAGTTATTGTCTCTCTTTGTGACCAAGACAGCTGACAGAGATAATTCAAGAGAAGGTAGGCTTATTCCAATTCATAATTTTTAGTTTAATATGGTAGAGGATACATGAGGAAAGAAACTTCTACTGCATTGGTGGCTGTTTACATCATGGCCCAAACAGCAGGTCCCACGGATGAGTAAACCCTGCAAAAGCTTGTGTCTAGTTACCTACTTCCTCCAAAGATACCTGACCTCCTAATGATTCTTTGGCCTTCAATATTGTGCCAAATTTGTTCTATAACAATCAATCTATGAATTTATGAGGGATATTTGCAATTCAAAGCACAGCAGCTAGAAATAAGGAACAAACCTCTAGTATAACCAATCCAATTATTATATGATTCTATAGTTCATATTTATATTGTACAGGTTTTCTAAGTTGGTTGTCTGATACCCAAGCTCAAATGCTGAGGGGAAAATATTTCCTTCTAGCTTTATATCCTTTGTCTACTGATTCTTGCCCTACAGAAGAGCTTGAATTTGCTTTTGAAATCAGATATAATCCATTTTTTTTAAAAAATGACAGCTTCAAAAAGAATTCAACAATTCCCAGTTGTTCATTTAGTGAGAGTAAAGTTATGTTAACTCATTGAAATTTAATTGCTAATGGGTAATAAGATCTTTGGAACTACAGAAAAACATCTGTCTCTTTTTAGTGTCTCAATTATCACAACAATAATTTAATGGCATCCTGTTGAAGAAGCTTTTCTGACACGCTAATGTATAGCACCCTGCTCATTTCCATGAACTTCCATTGCTTAGGTGATAATTTTCAGTGACACATTTTAGATTTCATCATTATTTGGCCATATAGATATACTTAAAGGGAGAATGATACATTAAAATGCTTAGTATAAATTGTGAATATCTTAACATGTATTTACTTAGAACTTCCCAAATTCTTCAAAATCAAGTCTAGTCATGAGAATTCTAAAATGTATGTTACTATATAATTTAATTACTGATGTGGTATTTCCCTCTGTATGCTGTGATTACCATTGATAAATAAAGGAACGCTTTTTGCCTATAGCAGAGCTATAGGGAAACAGAGCTAGGCGGCTAAATTTGTAAGCTGATTGCTGGAAAAAAGGATGTGGAGTCAGAGGGAAGCCATGTAGCCTGCTGGAGAAAGACAACATTAGCCAGCAAGCCACAGCCACATGATAATACACAGATTAATAGAAATGGATTAAATTAATATGTAAGCATAAGCCAATAAGAAATTAGAGCTAATGGGCCAATAGATGATTTAATTAATATGGTTTCTGTGTGATTATTTCAGTTCTGGGTGGCTGGGACAAAGAGGTGGCCTCCTTACTACAAATTACACTTCTTTTGAATTTATGTACATCTGCCTCATTGCTTTATCTTCACTTCCAGACTGTCCACAACTAAATGTTTTGTTCTTATATTTAATATTTGATTTTCTTTATGTTTAGTTTTTTCAGATTTCATTATAACACTTGCTTATACTGACTATATTCAATTTCCTTCACATGTAGTAACACTGTAGTAAGACAGTATCAAGACTGAATAACAAGATCTTAGATTTATTTTTAGATACCTTTCACATTGAAGATAGAAGATGTAATTAAATAAATGTATAAAAGCTTTTTTATTTTTATCAGCTTTAATCAAAAAACCTGTTAGGTTTCACAGATATTTCTAAACTGATTTACAGTGTATAAACACAATTATTTCAAATTTACTGGGTATAGCTGATAGATATTTTTAATGACAATGATATTCCTAGAAAATACTAAAATGATATTTTAAAGAAGATTTATATTTCATGTGTGGATGTGTCTGTGCCTGGGTATATGTATGTGCTCCACATGAATATGGTGCCCACATAGGTCAGAAGAGGGCATTATCAGATATCCTGGAACTGGATTTACAGGCAGTTTTGAGACACCCATTGTTGATGCTGAACCCAAGCAGAGTCCTCTGTAAGAGCAGCAGGTGGTGTTAACAGCTGAGTAATCTTTTAGCCCTTAAAACATTTTAAATGCAAACATGTACTTAAAATACCATCAAGATTAATTTAGAAATGATTTTAAAAAGCCCCTGCAAAATAAAAATCTGTGTAGTTCAAGAAGAAAGCAAAGAGAACAAGGAAGAAATCATAGCTCAGGTAAATTAAGTTAAATTAAAGACTTATTTCTTGATTGTGAAATTCACTCAGTTCTAATAGAGGAGAGTTTTGAAATTTCTTGCCATTCAGACCTTGAAAAAGAATATAAATACCAATTTGTCTAAACATAGTTCCATGACATCCTGTCTGAATTTGGTCAATTAGCTGATTAGATGTCCCCTTGTGATCTGGAGCAATTGCTGAAATTGTAAACAAGATAAAACTGCTCTCTCAGAATATGTGCACAGTAATCAGTAAATTCAATTTGAGATCTGTGGAGAAACTTTCAGCTCCACACAGTACCTGAAGACTGTGTATCCAGGCAACATAGATACTTGATTAAAGGGAAATGATTCTTATTATCTGAACAGGTTCCAAATAATATGTATATTTTCCTAGTCTCCACAATGTAATCAAAAGCAAAAGCCAGTCAGTAATTCATAGAGCTTTGAAGAGCCTAAGAAGAACTTCAAGCTGCTTCTCTTCGTGGATGATAGGCACTAGAGGTAGAAAGAGATTACGACCCATGTAGTCACAGCTAGCCCTCCTTATATCTCTTCAGGTGTCCATGTAAAATCTATGTATTATAATGAATCCCAAGCATCTCTACCCAAAATAGAGAGGTTGCTTTGTCTTACTGATATCAGAGAATTCATGTATACTTGAATATTCCTGAACAAATTATTGAGCAGATTTCTTAGATAAAATTACTTCTTATTTCCCCTTCCATAGGAGTAAATAAAACCAAGTTCATTCTTCTTAGAGCTAATGAACTGAGGATAGTTATCCTAAAGTTTTAATTCAATAATTAAATAAATATGGAGAAAATATCATATGTGAATGCATTTATACTGTATATGGACAATTGAAAGTATAGGAAGTTGATGCATTTTTTCACTGAAAAGGAGCTTATAAAAATTTACTGGCTACAGCGAAATGATATCAGAGATTCTGAGAAATAATTTTGTATGCAAGTGAACTTATCTGACAAAATCATGCACTTGCTCATACTTACATCCACTTAGACTTAAAGGTTGCAAAGCTATACTTTTAAAACAATCTACTGTATTCGGTGAGAGTTACAGTGGTAAAATATTGATTCAGGGAAGAATTATAATTTGGTGAATAAAGAATGAGAGCCTAACATTTAGTGAAACAAAACTACATGTCACATGTTTTATTTTGTACCTTACATGTGTCATCTCATTTAATCCCTGAAATTAAGTGATGTTTGATATCATATATATTCATAAAATAATATATATTATGTGTGTATGTATTATGTGTGTGAATCCTTGTACCTGAGAGTATATAATAGTCCATGTTTGGAGGTCAGAGCACTTTTCCTTAAGTAGGGTCTTGCTTTCTATCTTGCTTAAGATGAGCTATCTGACTCAATAAGGTTCTAGGGATTCATCTTTTGTTACCTTCTATATCCACATATGTGTTCTGAGATTATAATTGCTTTCCACCTTTTCCATGGCTTCTAGGGAATCAAAGTTAGATCCTTAAATTTACTGTTCATAGCTGAAGATACTGAAACTTTAAGATGTGAAGTGACTTCCCTCAACTCTGCTTTTAACAACTGACCCAACCAGGTTGCTATGAAGAGAATTATAATCTGAAAGGTAATGTGGTTGTTACATTGTAACAATAAATAATACCAAATATTACAATCGATTTTATCTCATTGAACACAGGTATACAGTACAGTGAATCAGTTCTTAACTGTCAATATGCTGTATTTTTCTTATTTCAGGGACTTATGCAGTCTCAAATTCTATCTCAAATAACCTTCATATTTCAAGTCTTCTTATGGATCAAAAATTCCATTCTTAGCGACTAAATCATTCCATGACTCTTAACTACAACATCCCATACTTACACAATTAACAATTCTTCAAGACTTCACTAGATATTTAAAAATCAAACTAATTCACATATTGCCATCACTTTCCTGGTCACCACACCTCATGTCTCTCTTTATGATATTGTCTTTGAATGAGTGTAACTTTGTTCTTTCGTTACTTCAGTTTCTTCTGAGAAGAACAGCTAGAGAAATTCTGTTAATGTGTCATATATCATATACATTCAGCTGGTGAGCAGATAATATTATTTCTTTACCATTTCCATTTCCCTAACTAGGTGATATACACTCAGTGTGGTTTATCCTTCTGGAATCCAGTTAACATTATGGTGTCAGATTCCATTACACTAAAACACTCTACTCACAAGAAGAAAATATTTCTACACTATTTTCATAATATTGGAATTATTTATTATTATTCTATGAACTCTTTCTAAAGGAAAAACCCAAATACATGTGAGAAGATTTATAGATAATCATAAAAAAGCACTAACTAATTAATACATAGATGAACTAAAATGCTATTATTATAGATATGATTAAATTTGCAGTGGAATATTCATGTCATAAATGGTTATTGATTTATTGAAGAAAATGTAGAAAAATGCAAACTGGCAACATTGTAGTAAGTTATAATTTAAAATTTACTTATTATAAGTAAATGGATAAACAAGAGATGTGACTCCTTATAATAGCTTAACATCACAAAGAATAATATGATCAGGACGAAAAAATATTTTGTCCAAGGATATTTCAAAGACAGTACAATTTTGAGCCAATAAATACTTCAGTGTAGTAAATGGGGTAGGTGTAGAGTGGCGAAATGCCCAAAGATCTATTCTGATATATTCTGGTATGAAACCCTCTCAACAAAAGTTCCATTTCTTTTTCTTTATTTCTTTCCTCCTTTCTTTCCTCCTCCTCTCTCTCTCCCTCCCTCCCTCCCTTCCTTTCTTTCTTTTCATGTTTTTTGAGAAAGAGTTTCTCTGGGTCACAGACCTGACTGTCATGGAACTCAATTTGTAGATAAGGATGTCCTCAAACTCACAGAGATCCACCTGCCTCTGCCTCTCAAGTGCTGGGATTAAAGGTGTGTCACCACTGCACAGCCTAAAACTTCTGTTTCTTTAGATTAGGTTAAATTGAGAACATAGCTTTCCTTTGAATCATAGATTTATAAATGTTTGGGACCTACTCAAATTTATCATGGACTATATTTTTCAAGAGATTCTAGTATAAAGGAGTAAAAAAATTTAAGATCACCCAGGCATGTATATATCTCTACTGGATATATGCTCTAATTTTTATTATAAGAAAATAGTATTTTATTTTCATTTTCAAGTTTTCTTTTTTTTAGTGTTAGCTTGGCACAAGCTGTTATTTTCATTAAAATATTATTAAACTAAAGGGAATGATAGATGTTATATAAAATAATATAAGTTAAGGAATAATTTACTAAGAACTGTTTAACACTAATATTCAATGTAATACAAGGGAGAGAGAAGAAAAGCAATAAGGTTGGAGAGTAATAGTTCAGTGGTGACATTGAAAAGGTAGAGAGCTTTATGGCAAAGGCAATTCACCAATGCATTGGGGAGTATTAAAAGAAGAGACTTTATATAATGGTGAATGAATAGGTGTGTGAGTATCATTGAAGATAAAATTGCATTTCTTGAAATACTGAAGGATATTGTATTTTGGATCTAGAAATAGCTAGAATCACAGTTTGTCCACCAAACACATATGTAATTGTTTTATCCATCACTGCATGAAACAACATAAGAATCAAAATGATTTTATACCTCATGCTTTACAAGAACAGCTATGGGTTTTTAAGCATTATTGTCATATACATTTTGAGTAAAAAGTGATATACACACATGCCAATAATATACACAAGATAACATAGTAAATGGCAAATATAGGGTTTGCAGTTACAAGCATTGAGCATTTTAATGGTGCTTGATCATGATACTCTACCATTCCTCCATTTAGAATAGACTATAAGGATATTCAAGACAAGATTCTTGCAATTTGAATACCATACACACACACACACATGCACACACACACAAACAAACAAACAAGATTGCTACCAAAAAGTTAAGAGAAGCATAATTCTATGAATATGGAAGGGTTAAAAAGTTTTAAAGATTGTGTGACTGATAGAAAAGTTGAATTATCACAGTAGGATGTACATGGGGCAAGTCTCAAATCTGAGGAAGGAAGGGGCTACCTAGAAGATTCCTCTTTACCTCAGAAATAGTGTTTACTCAGAATGTCAAATTTACCTGGAGGCTTAATCCTATCTGCAGCAGGACAAAGTATAGAGTCTCCTACCACAGATATTCAGGGACAGATTTTTTAAAAAATAACTGAGAATGTTGAGTGGATTTATAATAACTTAGAAGAAAGACATTAATACTATTTTAAAGCAAGATCTTCATATATCCACATAGCTATCTTCACAAAACTTCCACTGAAAGCTGCCATGTAAAAATATAGACTATTCATTTTTTTCCACCAAAAATGTACAAGGGAACCCTTTTCATCTTCCTCTTATGTCACCAATATTTAGCACAAGATAATCCCAGAAATGGACAGAATAGGGGTTTCATGTCACTCATAATTATTTGATGACAAAAGAAATTTTAAGACTTGCAATAGCTGTTTGACTGAGTCAAAACATTAAAAAAACCTCCAACATCAAAATAGTCAGGATGTATCATAATTTCCAAACTTTCTGTTCAAACTATAATATCAGGAGACCAAATAATACATACTTCAAAAATTTCTTGGCTCAGTGCATGAACTAAAAAGAAAGAGGTTTCAACATAATTCCATCTCCTATGGCAATATAATTTAATTTAGATGTTTCTGGTGCTATATATAAAATAAAAGAATATCCTTCATTGATTGTTATTATTATTCTGAACATTACAGAATATATCACAAAAGTTGAATCCTGAAATTTGAGATGACATTCTCTTTCCAGGGTTAAGAATTTAAATCTGACACAGGTTGATTGGAGAGGAATGAAAGTAACTACAACTTGAGGCTTTCTCTGATGCATTAATTAGGTGTGAATGTAGCAACTTCTTGCAGTACAGGAAACTTTTATAAGCAGATTTTTATTAGATGGGCAGTGAGTTGCATTACAAAAAGCTCTTCTTCAAGGAGAACCTATGTCCCTGTGCAGCAATGTGACAGCATCTCGAAAAAAATTTTTGAAAAATTTGACTGAAGTTTCTTCATAAAGTTATAGAAGTGCCATAAACTTGGGGAGGTGGTATCTCAGAGCATATTCCACAGAAATTTGCCATTGGCCAATCATTTCTTAAGTCATTTTATTCTTAAAAACTCAAGATGATCATTCTAGGAAATAGTCTTGCAGCAGGTTATCTGGCTCTTAAAACCTTTCTGTTTTCTGTTCCACAATGTTCTCTGATCCTTATGTCGTGCCTGGGCTCCCCACAATTCATTGAACTCTGTATTATGACTAATTGTATTTTTCTGTGATGGTTTCTGCTACAAAGAAAATTTTCTTTGAGGAAGGGTAAGAGATATACTTCTCTGTAGGTATAAGAATATTTAGGATGTAGTTAGAATTAATTTCGTTTTAGGAAAATGGCAGTAGTAGGTTCTATTCTAAGATGCATGACACTCCACTAATATGGTTGTGTAAAAAACACCTTAACAAGGCACTTTCAATAAACATGCAAATATGAAAGGGGAAATATCATGGGGGCCCATTTGCTAGACAAAGAACTACAGGCAACTGAGGACTGCTGAAAGAGAACAAATTACCTTTTTTCAGAGTTGAGCCTCATAATCAATGATCTACCAAAGTAGTAGGCCCTGAGATCATGGAGATATAAGCCACAATACATGGAGTCAGTAGGTTGCATTTATGCATGTAGTATGCTTGAGTAAATATGTGTATAACAACAACAACAACAACAACAACAACAACAACAACAATAATAATAATAATA